>JBBPOM010000414.1:0-27540 GCA_038091455.1 Leccinum uliginosum
GGGGCGCCCCCCCCCTTTTCGGCGATCCCATGGTAATCGGCCGGGGTGGGCCCCCGGGGGGGGGGGGGGGGGGGGGGGCGGCCCCGGGCCATGGGGGTTTGGTTCAGCTCGAGCGGCTGGGTTTGAAAATTTTATTAGCTGCTCGCTAGAGGCGGCGTTTCCCACGGCCGCGACATCAACCCGGCCTCCTCGTGCTGGCCCGCGCAAACGTGCCACGCAAACGATGACAACAGGAGCCCCCTCACCCTCTCCCTTCCTCGCCGGGACCTCTGACCTAGCAGACACCGACCCGGGTTTGATACAAGCGAATAAAATCGCGAAAGAAACGTATGAAGCCCCATCTGCACGAGGATGGGTATGTATATTCGACAACTTGGTCTAAGATGCTTACTCGGTACTAGCCTGAGACCTCCAACCCAACGAAGATATAGGCCCAACTTGGCTCCATTTGTACGTCGCTTAGATCCAGCCATCAGCCTGAGAGGTGATCTTCTTGTACCGTTGACATTCAAGTTAGACTGTCTGCAACGTGGTGGTGGAGCACGGGATAGCATGTGGCACTCGTAAGCTTCTATGCTGTATGCGGGTCGACTGCCAAGATCAAGCAGCGATACAACAGCGAAGATGCTGAATAGGAGCAATAATGCGTGAGGGCCGGGTGTGGATTCGTAGGAGCTGTGAGGAAGATGAAGACATGGTGATGTCGCTAACTTGGTTGACCCACTCTGCGTGATAGACACTCTCCACTATTTCATCTAGCAGCTCGTGATGTGGAAAAGGGTTCCTGACACCTGGAAATAAAAATGATCAGCCATTCCCGCTGAGGTGCAAAGGAGAGATTTCGAACAGCGTTTTACCCCATTCCAGCCTGAGATATATCTCGCACTTATGGCTTCCGACAGCGGTGGTCAATAATCCATCGCGAGTTCCCGTAGCTTGGCATCAACCGGAGTGATATCGTGTTCAGGCATCTATCACACTGGCATGTGCTGGGAGACGTGAATTCTGTGCGGGTGTCATCCATGCTGATGCTTTCCTCAGGGGACGCTAGATGGCGGCGGGAGTATTCATATGAGGTACGATAAGAGCATGGCAAATGACTGAAATCTCAGGCTACCCCAATGAGCCTGAGATACTAGAAGGGAGCCTAGAGAGACACCGTCAGGTCCTCGACATCGCAACATGGATAGTAAGCATACCTCTGCTCTGGCTGTACTACTCATGAACATAGTTTCGCTGCGTGTGCCAATTGTGAGTGTTCCTGAGAAGCGCGTTATTGTACCTTACTTCAAAATGATGTTTCGAAGAATCGAAATACCAAACATCAATGATAGCGTTGATTTTGGGGTCGCTCAGGGGAGAACCTTTGGGACTGGTTGAATCCGATGACACATTTTCCTGAGAATGGCTTGAGATGGTACTCGATAACAATGGATGCGGGTGACATCAGGTGGCTGGGTTTTTGTGCGCCGAAGGGCCCCCTCAAGCTCACGAATGCGTAGTGCCGACATCGATTCTATTTTGTTGTGTAAGTCCGAGTCTGCGCTGTTTGTGAGGATTCAAGTTAGACTGATAATAGTCTTTTTGGTGAACACTTCAGGGTACTAGGGAGATGGTAGGAGCACCTACCGATTGCCCTTTCCTGTAGTCAACGATCCTTGGGGAAAGAATTAAGAGCAATCGAGCGGCAATCGAATACGTTGTATTATTACCAATTGGACATATCATGATAGCTCCATATCCTCGCTTAAAACAATTCTCACAAGGAACCTGAAGTAAACGAAAATTCTGGATCAGATTTAGTACAAATGGAAGGTAAGGGAAGCAGTGAACCTTGCGGTCACAACGGAGCTTGAGGCTGTTTCGATATGAACCACGTTAACCTCCTGCCAGTGGAGTTGCGAAGAATGCGTACCGTCAACATTCAGCGCAAGACGTACTGGGTACCCGGCCCGGTTTCTTACGCTCCTTCTTCACCACAGCAGCTTCTTCTGGACTGCCAGCCATAGCGGATGAGTTCGTTACCAAGAGCACGGTGGTCAAAGCAGTAGACTGTTATGCCTGCAAGTCGGCAAAGGCCGTATGCATGAGAGACACACACAGCATCCAGGCCTCAGGGGCAAGCAAATGATCGGACGTGAGTAAGTCTCCGAGTGTTCTCAAGCACGTACTCGTTTTAGACAAGAGCCCCGGCCAGCTGGTATTAGTTCCAGGTAACATTCGCTCATTTGGTCTATGATTTCTCGAGATCAAGATCTGAGTCTGGGTCGTCGGACCAGCTTGAAGTTTACACCGGGAATGGCACTTGTTACGTCCAGCTGTTATTTTTCCTGACAGCGATTTGATGCGCAGACCCCCCTGCGTAACGTTGCTTCCTCCTCCGACGTCTCCACACGTCGTGACTGAGACATCTGAGTCACCTGCACCATCGATACCCAGGCCAGTACTAGTCCCAATTGTTAGCACCAAATGGCATGAACCCGTTTCTTGAGTTGTGTCGTGGTAGCCCGATCTGCGATGAACTTCTTCAATCGTTCGAATTCGTCTACACTGGCAGAACCAGCTTCGAAGCCCCACGAGTCATGGAAGACGAATTTGTCGTTGCTCCAAAAAATCAATTCGTTCTCGATGTCATGAATTCCACACTAGCGTCTCATGTCAGTGTCCGACATGT
The DNA here is from genome assembly GCA_038091455.1 of Leccinum uliginosum. Taxonomy (NCBI): domain Eukaryota; kingdom Fungi; phylum Basidiomycota; class Agaricomycetes; order Boletales; family Boletaceae; genus Leccinum; species Leccinum uliginosum. Next base: position 2,675 of record JBBPOM010000414.1, read on the forward strand.
TGTGGCAAGTGATCCTCACCCCCCGGGCCGGGCCCATGGATCCTCAACCTGGGTCAGATCGATCTGGTGATCAGTTTTGTAGACCAGTCATCCTTGTGTATCAAACCAGACACGCACCTTGTTACCTCCGATTCCATCAAGGACCTCCGGGTTTTCGGCAGTGTTACATATTGCGCGGAGGATAGCCGTCTTGCCAGCGCTCGCCCGCCCAATGATAAGGATCCCGGGCCTGAAGCAGCCAAATTTCTCTTGGATGTTTTCGAAACCGCCTGTTGTGTTTGTCTTCGTAACTACGTGTGAGCGTGGAGTTGAAGAAGTTGTGGAATGTAGAGTTGAAGCAGTGCTTGGTCGTCACCGCGAGAGCGAGGAGGAAGGTGGAAGAAGTGAGGCATCGATGATCGATCCTGGAGATTCCCGCACCTACTTCAAGTTCCGATATCCGCTTCGGAACTTGGGGCTTTCGCCACTGGTCCCAACCGCCTTGGACTCGGAAATGTGACCTTCAACAGTAGTACTATTCATTATGGAAACGATGAGGCTCTCTACTAAGTACTGTTACATTCAAGTACTGTACTACTAGTACGTACAGGCTGTCAATGGACATCCGACGAGTTATGTCAGTGATCAGAGCGGTAACATGGGAAACCGCTCGATGCTGGGTGAAACAAGATCTACTGGCCATTTAACTTTTTAACTTCCATGTAGATGGGAGGCGATGAAAGTCATACCACAATGATTTCTATCCTCTCGCCAGTGGACGACGATCTCTGCAAGCTTCCAAATGCCGTCATTAGATCGTGCACACTCCGTGAAATGTGCCGCATTGAATACGACAACTCTGCGATCCCCAAGCCCTCGTTCCACCAGGAAATCATAAATAATTTGACTGTCCTGACATGGTATACGCCACAAAATCAATACTTGAAGCCTGTGCCAGAAGGAGCGTAGGATATATGCGAGAATCTGGGTCTGGATGGTGTGTTGTCCCAGTGGTTGGATAGGAAATGAGACATGGGATAGTTGGCATAACTTTTGAAGACCTATGTGAACGTTATGCAATGCAATCCAACCGTTGGTCAGGTGAAGGCGATCAATGCGACTAAGAAGAGGAATGTCGGAGAGGGAAATAATTGGACCATAAAAGGCTGATGCGAGATTCAATGATAATGCCTTCAGCTGAAGGGCATTGAGAGGTGCACGGAGAGGATTTTGATCATCAGGTAAGTTGGTAATGATTTTGAGGGTAAGCTCCTGGAGCCCCTGGCAAAGCTGGAGAACCTTGGCTCCTTGTTCAGCGGGAATTGATGACTGAAGCCATAACACCTTTACAGTGGTTCTGGCGAAAGTCGGCCGAGACTGCAAAGAGCGTATGAATGACTCTGCCGAGGCCTGGCAGTGGAGGTCAACTGCCCAGTACAAGAGCGGTTCTAGCCTGCCAAGATCATGGTTATATCTAACCTGAAGTCTGAGTCTGTAAGACAAGTTCCCAGTACCTACCAATGATGAACACACTTCGCAACAAGCATGTAGTAGCATATGGAAGCGCTGGAGTCCTCGATATCCATGCTCGCCAGGCGAAAGATGTAGTGCTCGATCTCGTCAGGGAATCTTGAGATACGTAGTATATGATGGCCTGCCGCCGCTGGGATTGCCAGTGAGCTGTTACTAGAGAGGGAAAGGGACATAGTAGCTGGTTCAATTCTTGTTCCACGTCCTTACTGGCACTCATTACTCACTGTAGATACTATGTATTCAAGTTGACGTTGCCAAATAATCATGCCTTCAAGTTCAATGAAGTCATTCAAGTTGCGCCGAGCCTTCTGAAACCAGCACTCCACACTATTCCTAACTGGTCCAAACACGTAACTAACTTACTAAGTTACGCTCCGTTCTATGCAGAACAGTTGATAGCCGTTTTCCCCATTTCGCTACTGGCTCGCACGCATTCACCCTCACCCTCATGGGCCTCACCCGAGTCACCCCGCCCTCAGGCAGAGTATGTAGTACACTGCATATCTTAGCACCGTCACCCTCGTTTGACTCGGAGCTGGCAAGAGAACACACCAACGAAGAATAAGCGGGATGGCTAGCTCGGAGCAGGGAACCGGGAAGACTGGAACCTGAAAGTGGAAAGTGGATTTGCCAGGTCACTGGCATGGTAGGTCCTTCGGCAAGGCACCGTGACAGCGGTCGCAATAAAAAGAGGGCTATCATGACGTTGATCATTGCAAGAACTCCAACTAGTAGCACCGTGACGTCAGCCTGCTAGCGAGCTACTAGGCCTGAGAGAGTACTGAGCGTCATCAAACCGTTGTGGACTCGAAGGACTCCGAGTTGGACTCACGCTTGCTATTGGGTGGTATTATCAGACTTATCGAACCGGCTGCATGGAGTGACCTGGTTACCAGGCCGAGTCACTACTAGAGTATGATGAAATTACAAAGTGTAGAGCAACAGGAAATAACAATGCATATCGGAGTCGTATATCATTGAGACCGGAAACTCCACTCAGGCTTCGTCTTCCCCCCAGCATACTACTCCAGTGTCTGTCTGAACTGTCCATCCTACACCAGCACAACTCACAGTAGATAAGAAGTTCCACTTCGTCTGTATCAAACCTCAGGACGTAAAACAAGTTGATGTGTTGTACTTACCCAAAAATATTGTGCCCGTGATTCTTCACTGGCACATCAGCCAAAGGGCGAGCCCGGTGAATGGTTTTAATGGTTTCATGGGCGCAAGCAAAAAAATCCATGACAGCGATGGGAGACAACCTGTAGAGAACATAGAGGCATTCCGGCGTAACGAGCTCTATGTCATCTAGGTGTTCTACACCCATTTGTGTGAGCGGTGCAAGAAAGAGCGTTGACCAGCCACAGCGTGGCTCAGCACTGTCAAGCCTTGCCAGGAAGTCATGCAGCGACGGGTAAGAAATGTATGGGGTGAGTGTCTCAATTTCAAAATTAACAAGGATGGACGTGTTCTCGGGGTGGGTTTCGGAATCCATTATTCGTACATCAGGACTGGTATGATGATCAGCCGGTACTTATGAATGTATGCATCATTTCTCCACTGATTACAAAGTGGTTACCAAATTTGACTGCCAAGTGTGGAGCAGAAGCTGGCCGAGTGTGGTCATGCATTCATGGGCATCACATAAGCGATACTAGTGAGCGTGCAGGGACTCGTGTGGTCAGATTACGGAAGTGGAGAGCAGCGAGGAGACACACCCAGCATTAATTGTTGCTCACCAAGTTAATGGCACGACGGACCTCACACTGGGTGAAGCAACTTGAAACACGCTGTTCCAGACAGTGGCTAGGATATAATATGAGGAATCACTGGCAAGTGCCCGCTGAGACCAAACACGAACTTGAATCTACCTGAGAGAATTCCTTGACCTGCGGCAGGAATATGGACAAGATGCAATGGTGGGGAATGCGAGCATATGCAATGACGAACTCGAATGCAGAGTGGGAAGCCTGCTTGTGGCCAGACCTTCCAGGCTTCCACCACAGACGAGGGCAACCTTTGAGTGGTCGTGGCGGGCGAGGTGAACAACTAGGATGACCTGCAGGCGGCGATCAGGACTGGCGAGGGAGTCCTTCGCGACCCCCCTTCAGCAGCTTTATTGCTTTACTTTTGACCACGAGGCCATCGCCACTTGCAGCAGCCGCATCAGTAACTTGAATTTGGCAGTGTGCACGTTATCCGGTGTAATTGGAACACTTGGCGCGCCAACCAAAAGTGGCAATTGAAAGAGAATAAATTAGTACAAGCGGAACCTTCGGACGTCGCAGAAGTGAAGTATACAGGAAGTGAGAGTGGAAACAAAACGTGACATTATGGAAAATCACACAATCAGAACGATTACGCGATAATATGTACAATATGAGCGGTAGTACAGCAGAGAGGAAAGCGACACATTGAACGCGATCGATAGGACACTGGGGGTGCAGTTGTCGGAGTCAGTGGCCCGGGCTGGCAAGAAGAGAACTGTTAGATGAAGTTTTGCCAATGAACTTGAAGTTTGAGCACTAATGTCACTTGCAAAGAGTTCAAGAACAGGTTCGCCAACGTCCGTTGATGCACTGCCTGATGTGGACAGAGCAGTGTGAGTGGTGGGAGCGACAGTGAAGAATAGGGTACTGCACAGCCTGAGGTATGACTTACCCGTCACGGGTTGGTTGGAAGTTGATGGAGGCTGTGCCTACTCGACGAACCGTAACGTGCTCCGTGCCGTCTTGCCGTCTTGCCATCAGTCACATCGTTGATGTGTCGTCGTCATCGACAGTAGTCGTTGTTGGGGACGCACCGTCGTTGTTGCTGACTCGGATGTGCTGTCGCCATTGTGTTGTGGACACCGTTTTGGGACGTTGTCGTCGACGTCGTTGCGTCATCCTCGTCGTTGTGGAATAGGGACCGTACCTCGTCGGCATCACCGTGCGCCTGCTTTGTGGGCTTCGTCCTCGTCCTCATTGGGTCACCCCGAGCTTGACGTCTTGCCGTTGTCGCATCGCCACTTGGCGTCGTGCCATCGTCGTGCCATCGTCGTCGTCGTGTCAGCGTGGTCGGGTTCATTTTGACCGTTGTCATTGTCGTCTCGCCGTTGCGTGTCGACGACTCGTCGCCATGCCAGGGTGAGCCTGAGGGAGGGGGAAGGGAGAGTAGGGTAGGGAGAGTGAGGAAGAGAGGAAGAGGAACCATACCTCGTCGACGTCACTGTGCGCCCGCGTCGTCCTCATCCTCATCCTCGATCCTTCTTCACTGAAGAAGTCAACGGTGAGATCATCTCCCGAAGGGATCAAGTAAAAATCATTGCGTCTCCAGAGGACCTGCCTGACCCGTACTCAAACAGACGTCCTTTACGGACCAAGTCGCCATGAAAGAGAGTCTCTCTTTCAAGAGAGAGGCGAAGAGGAGAAATAGGGTGTGTCTGGAATGTGGATCCAGCGAGGAGGTGCGATGACGTTCAATGACGTGTGGTGACGATGAGATCGATGAGAGCCGAGCTGTGCCGGTCACCACTCTCCTATAGCGATGCGCTGTGCAGCGACACAGCACGGAGCCGGAACGGAGCAAAAGCCACGTGGGGTGGACAGGCTGTGCAGCTCTGGGGCTTAATATAATAGAAAAGGGACGGCCAAGGCCTCGGCGATTACAGCAAATTGTTGCAAGACGATACTTCGGTAAAGAGAGTTGAGCTGCCATAGTACGGTCGTTGGGTAGTATGGCAGGTGCAGGTCTCTGCTCAGATACCCCGGGGATGACTCGGACAGACTTGGGCCCTAGTATGAATAAAACTTGAAGCACTCGAAAGGGCACAGCAGACAACATCACTGGCAGAGCTTCAACTTGTCAACCGAATGGTGGAAGTGGACTGACTCAGAGACTCGGACTTGGACATCGCAAATAGATTGGCATGGTCACATTCAGCAGATAAACAAGAAACAAGGAGTAGTACAAATTGACAACATAGTATGAATGGACAAGAAAAATCAACTCAGTGCACAATGTCCGAGCCATGGTGGTATTGGCATTCAGATCTGACTAGGACTCGCCACAGGTTGTGAGAGGTGGTATAAAATCACTGAGCATCAGGATTTCTGGAATAATCATAATGAGTCAGGTAAATTTGAAGCCAACAAACTTTGAAACGAACTCACATTCTCCAATTGTCCCGATTGAGGGCCGCATTGGAGCAGCCAGTATGTCGGGGTGGTAAGGGGTAACCAATTGGAGGTTGTACCGCGGGGACATCGGGGGGCACCAATTCCCTCGGTGTTGGCCCTTCGAGGTGACCTGCGTATATGCCACCAATCGTCACTCCATCGGTGATATCAAACACCCAATTGTCGATATGGTGCATTTTAAGCCCTTGAACTGTGGTCTGTAGCTTGCCGACTGGTGGGATGTTTCGAAGCATTAGCATCGTGTAGTATGCTTGCATAGCTATGGTGCCGTCTCTTGCCCAGTCGCTTTTCTGTTTGCGGGTAAAATGCCCCTGCTCCAGGCGCTTAGCCAGCTGATGGTACGTTTGTGCTGCAGTCGTGGTCAATCTGCAATTTAAGCAATTGCATAGTGGTAGTAATTTGAATACTCACACCTCCATGCATTCCACCCGTAAGGTAGGTCCCTCTCCGTGTTGAGTGTGGAGATGTCGTAGGACAGTCCATAAGTTCCTCCAGGCATATTGAGGAGAATGAGGTAGTCGTGCAGAGGGATTATGTGGTGCAGCTGTTCAGGCTCAGGCTGTGCGGCCATGATCATATGGCTGCAAGTCGGTTTCAAGCCCGAGTCTCAGGTGAATTTACTGTAAGGCACACTCAGCCAGCCTGAGGGCGAATTAAATATACTTCAGTCATGATAGCACTCCAGGTGCAAAGTGATAACTTGAATTGCATGATTATTCTTGGATGACTGGGCTGCCGGCAGCCCGATATCATGAATTCATCCCACGGACTCCCACCTGGAGGCTGGAGTTGAATATTGAATGCTCCACTTGAGTTTGGATCTGTCCGATTAAGTTTTCTCTGCCGTCGTCCAGCTCATTGTGTTACGTGCGTCTGGGGGCAGGAGCACCGTGACTCAGACATGCTTCTAGAAGTTCTGGAAACTGCATTGCTATCATACCAATAGGGTATACTACAGCATTTTGATTGGAGGTTCGTGACTGCATGTATTCAATATACTAGAAGTGCTCCACAGAGTGATGCTTCTGACTTGGAGTCTGCGATACCAATAGGGTATGCAGCGTTCTGATCGGAGGTTCTAGTACTAATACTGCATGTGTTGTGTACTAGGTGCTCCACAGGGTGATCGTTGCGTAAGGGTGAGCCTGGGTATGATGTGGTCATATGTGAAGTCATTGCACTGTCTTGCTCCATGATGATGTAAATTCCAGAACCTCCAGTGTCGGTGATGAAAGAATCAAGCTTAAACTAACCATAGTAGTATCTCAATCATCAGTATACGTATATGTATCAATATATTATACCATGTTCGACTCGGATCATCCTCTGAATTTTTTTGCATCTAGTAGTGGGACGACAAATCTGGCCACATTTTTTTTTGCCCTAACAATTAAATGAACCCACCCCGTTCAACTTGAATCTCGTTGCGACGTATTGGAAGTAACAATACAATTTTGTGTATAGACTACATGTCATATGGCTTGGCAATCATACAGACTCAGCATCAAACGGATGCAACCCAGCAATGAATATTTCATATCCCTTTCCCTTTCCCCTGGGCTACTAGTCGGGGGTGAAAATGCAGGGACCATCCAATGATCAAGTCGTACAAATCAATATAATATGAGGGATGCTATGATTCCATGCAAAACTACCATAGACTGGCCCGGGTGACCAGCCCATCCAAAAGAGGCAACCCTGACTCGGAGGTGAAGCAAGCCATCACGTCTACTTATCGACGGAATGCTTCGCCTCAGCATTTCCTCTTTTTAGACGTGACCGACACGACGCGTCTTGTTTACAGAAATTCCCACAGCGTCAAGGGGTGAGAGAAACCTCTAACAAGGAAAGTAATTATGTAATGCTCTACCTACAACTCCACCAACAACCGCCATCATGCCCAAGGCTCAGACCCACAAAATGACCTCTTGACGACCAACCCCTCGTCGCCATGCATCACACATAGATGGAGAATTCATTGAGCGAATGGCTGGGCGATCTGTCCTGTACCTAAATAGGTACATGCTCATATTGTAATTCTTCAATGTACTCACCAACCATTGTTTAGCTTTGATCAACATGCCGACACAATCAGAGGCGAAGACGATGGCATAATAGCAGATGCATATCACAAGGTCCTCAAGGAAAGGGTCATGTCCCCCCTCAGCGTGCCGCGGAAGAAGCTCAACGATAGCGAGGTCGCTAGCTTGGAAGAAAAGCTACATACTCCGGCACCGCACACTCTATATGAGCAAGTTCTTTATCTATATTTATTTCCAATGTTTACCATGGCTGATGTTTCCTCAGCCATGTTTTGATCTCGCTGGTTGCCCATAGCTTATTGCTGTCGCACCTCGATGTCGTCGGAAGTTTGCCACCTGACGTTGTGAATCGGATAGATGCTAGAACTATTGAGTTAAGGTACATGGCAACCTTATTCTGAATCAACGTCACTCCAACTTGAAGAAAGATGCTGACAGTAGTATGCGTTTCAGATCACAGAACAAACCTGGTCACGGTGGCAACCAAGTATCTTCTAGGCACCAACTTCATCAGGCGCGGAACGTTATGCCACAAGGAGTCTTTTGTATAGTAATCTGAACGAGCTTTCAATGCATGTGATGAACAGCTTGAACGATGACAGCACAACAACTGCCGCACACTGGCACACGCTCCCTCACCCACAATGTCAATGACGACCCCACACTCCCTCACCCGCAACATCATCAACAATGACTCGGACATGTCACGGTGCTCTCTCACCCGAGATGTCGATGTCGACGACACGCACACACATGCACCCGCAATGACGACGACATGACGAGGGCGCAACATCAACTGACAGTGCAACAATGACACGATGACGCCACGATGAGGGTGCGACGACGCCAATGATGGGTACGTCCCTCCTCTCTCTGTCACTCTCTTTCTCACCCTCCGCCAGACCTCGTTGAAGACGACGACGTGATGAGGGCGCAACGCCGACTGACGGTGTGACAACGACACGATGACGATGCGACAAAGGTGCGACAGGACAGGATGTCGATGACGAGACAACGACGAGACAGGTTCAGGTGAGTAATACCCCCGTCCCCGTCCTCGCTCTTGTCATCAACATCCGGGGAGCCTCGGGGAGGGTAGCACGATGTCAGCGACACCACGACGACGACATGGCACCATTGGCACCGTTGCAACGGCAACAATGACAATGACGACGACAATGCAACGGGCACTGCCAACGGCATGCCACGAGTCGGCCCACTGGCAGGACACTGCAACACGCCGACATTACGACTGGCACGACGGCATGGCACGGCGCAACAAGGCCGACGATGGTGAGTACACCTTGTCCTCACCATCCTCACCGCCCCTACTCCCTCTCTCGCACAACATCCTCACCTCGACACGATTGTGAATGACACGATGACGACACGATGAAGACGACGAAGACGACGGCGACACAGCAGCGTTGCAACGTCAACGGCGACAATGACAACAACAACAACAACAACACGGCATTGTTGCAACGGCAACAGCAGCAATGATGACGACAACGACATTGACGATGCGACGACACCGCAGACGAACGCGGCACGACGAACAATGCAACGGCGGGATAATGACACGACGACGTGGCATGGTGCTGCCGCAGCATGCCACGACGGCGTGACGATGACCACCGTGTTGCCCTCGTCGGCGGGTAGGAGCTCGGACAACACAACCGTGACACGCACAACGGTGCACATTGTGCAGTCGGTTCTGCACGTCTGAGTGACGGGACCGCGCGGCGAGACACCGGTGTGACAATAACGATAACGAACAACCCAACGCAGCATGCTCAGGCTGGCGGCACCACTGCCATCAAGAGAGTCGCCACTGCGACAGCGACGAGCACTGGCAATAAAACTTGAATGCCAGCGGCGGCCCGGGCATAGTAGCACAGCGTGATGATGATGACAACACACACTGACAAACGACACGACAAATGACAAGATGCGACATGGCACCAGAACACCACAACCATGATGATGTCAACTGATGCAGTGGAAATAGCATGCCACGATGATGCAAGTTGGCAACAATGACCAGGAGTGACATAAAGACCCAAAGACGACTCAACAATGCAACGACACAGCTCATCGACCCAACCCCATCCACGGCATGGCGTGACAATGACCGTATCTGTTCTCCTTTTCCTTCTCCCTCACCTATTCTGCACCCAACGACAACCGCCCTCGCCCTCCGAGGCTTTTGCCGTGACCAGATCTGTTGTCAGATCTGGTCACCGCCAAAGCATGACTCAGACTTATTCGGTATGTACCTTGGTACTAAGCATCCATTCTGTGATCATCTTCCGAAGCTCACAAGTTGCTGATGCCAAATGCATCAACCCAGGTTTCTAGTACATCACTAGACTGTGCAGTTTGGAGAGCTTCACCCTCGATGTGGAATCTTGGCTTCCTTGCAGCTCAATCATAGAGCACAAGAACTTGTGATCACGAATGATAACAGCATAATCATCATGATGGAGCCACTGACTTCATTCGAGGATCCCGATATGATTGCTCTTTCTGATGGAAACTGCCATTCCCAGCCCTTCTTTCTTTGCTTCAATGTTTAATTGGCCTTTGACCCTAGAATTCTGACTAAGTGTCAAACAGAGCTGGGAATTGGCGCTTCCGGGCACCACCATTGAGATCGGAGATAAAAAGACAGGGTCTTTACACGTCACTGCAGCCATATCCCTGAGATCCGATCCAAGCGATGGAACTTTTTGAACTTTTTGTATTGGAGATCAATGGAGAATCGTTGATGTTATGCAGCCCAAAGAATCCATTGGAAAGCGACCATGATGTGACGGCAACGTTTACTTGATCTCTTGGAGGCAGCATGGCATGCCGTGCATCAATATATATTTCAATGGTCAATATTAATAAACTGTAGAGCAGTAAGAGCTTCAAGTTTCCACTCTCATCGGCGGAGACCCCATTTTCCACATCTAGTATTTGAAAGTTTTACGAATGACAATGACAATTTGTTTATGTTTGTGGGGTCAAACATTACATCGACATTGTTCTCAATGTGCACGTGAACGATCATAGAATCTAAGATCTAAATTGCACGTAACCATTACCATTTCCCAAGATGGGCCGAAGTGTCGAAGCACTAGTAACGTATGCTTTGACTCAAATCATTTCAGGAAAGATGAGCGCAAGAGTGGAGTTTATTACACAAGCAACATTTGCAATGTGGGGCTAATTTAGAAAACAGCATACTAACAGACTAAGTTACAGGAACTTCAACGGCACAGGCTGCGAAAATAAGATACGACTCGGATTTTCTCCAAGAAGATGTCCATTCTCAGCCCAGGTCCAAGTCATGCTCTGTGGTCGTCTGAAACGACGGTTGTCCCCCCCTGTCAATGATGATCTCCCGGAATCGAAGAAGGTGGAGCTTGACCATACCAGAACGGCGACACTTGTCGTTGGCCCTGGCGACTCGACCATGGAATCTAAATATCAAGAAATGGAGCCTGAAAGTATTCGACAAACTCGGTCCCCAGTGATATCGGACGTCTCTGCATACTTGAAGGATGGATCACTGGCAACAGTGCCGCGCATTTATGTTAATGGTTTCTCACCATTGGCAGCACATACGTATGTGCTAAGTTCTCTTTTCAAGTTCCAAGGCTCGAATTTATATCCCTCTGAACTTGCTGACCTCTGGCAGGCCTGGTGCGGACTCGGACAAGGAAAACCACCCACCCACTGTTCCGAACACCCCACTCCCAGATTCTCTTGATTATGCACGGTCGAAAGCAAATCCTATGGTCCGAACAATTGCAGTGTTTCGTTGCAGATCCACGAGCATACTCAAGATACCCCCGGTACCCATCATTCAAGTTGCGCCACCTGTGGATATCACACCAACAATTGTCCATTGCCCTGAGGACAATGCCATCAGCCGTATCAAGGCGCTTCTCCTACGGGAAAGCTCGGAGCGTGCGCGGGAAGGTCTGAATGTGTATGGGGGAAAACGTGCAGAGCGACTTGGATTGCAAGTGAAGTATCCGACTCACCTGACCTTTCCACCACAAGACAGTGCGAGCAGGTCGAGCGGATCTGATCCAAGCAGTGGCCAATGGGAAGAAGAGATGTTGCATTCCGAGATCAAGCTCCAAGTCCAACTTGAAGAGAGCCAAGGTTCCGAACTGAATGTGGAGAGCCTCGCTATACCGCAGTCTAGTGATCATGTAGACCTGGAAACTGGGGTCAACGCATTCGGCATCAGTGATGAGCTTCGGAAGAAAATTACGGAATGGATACTCAAGGTACGAACAAGTATGCCACATTCCGATGTTCCAATGTCGACCAATTCCTTTTGTCAGATACTCCCCAAAGAACCAGTCAAGTGCCTGAAGACATCTAGAGATCGCCCACATCTTCTTGGCATCAATCTCTATGATCAACTGAGGAACTCACCACAGACGCGGTTCCATGTGGCAGCGCAGCTGTTCCACAGGTACCTTCTTCTTCAAAGGAAGGTTCCATTATGGAAAGAGCCTGAGGCCTGTGAGAGCGAGCATTTGGAATTGCATGAGGAGAATGGATCAAGGTGTTGGCATGTCGCAGTTGCATGCATTGCGTTAAGCGTCAAGGCAGGTGTTGGTTATTGTTTTTCAAGTTTCTGTTCGAAAGACTGAACTGAGGGATTCACACTAGCTACATCGAGACTGCCACCCACCTCTTCGACCTATATTTGCTGCCGAGTTCACGAGTATGGCACCTCACCCAATGACTCATAAGGTGTTCAAAGTGAGTATCGGAAGACTGAGTGGGAAGCACTTGCCCTTATGATGCCCAGCTTGCACAGCGCGATGTCATGCACACGTTCCAGTTCATGCTTGGATGCTGCACACCAGAAGATGTGTTAAACGAGCTGTGGAATGCGTTGCCTACCTTGCGAAAAGCAACAATGCCACTACGAGATGGCTGGGCGGTCGTTCAGGGGTTGACGTGGAACAAGTTGTTTGAATTACTGCTTCGTAAGCACTGCACAGGCTGTGCTCTGACCGTGTCTGACCGTAAAATCACTGAAATGTGATGCACAGAACCAAACATGCTGCAGTATCCGGTCAGCTTGCTTACCGCTGTGGCACTGGTGGATGGCCTCGATTGCACGCTGGCACAACACTGCAAGATGGAAGCAAAAGTTAGCGTCTGTGAATTCAACAAACTGAATCAGGCTCCAGTGTCTGATGGTCCGGGTACGCTGGATGAGGACATAGTAGAGGTATGGGAGATAGTACACCAATTGGATGCGACCAAATTGGTGGATGATGTTATCATGGATGTCAGAGACGTTCTGTATATTTCTCCTGTGAGTCACACGAGCTGCAGCTTTTCAATGCAAGTACAGACTGACACAGAAGAATGTTACAGATGGAATTCAATGAATGCAGGACGTGGTTGAACCATATACATCGCGAGTAAGTGCTTTGCTTACATACCATGCAAGTGAGATAGCCTGTTTTATATGTAGTAGTAAGATGTACCGTGACATGCTATGATCATGGAGATGACGACATTTATTAAATCCATCACCTGGGCCCATCATTACTCGCGCGTCCTTGCAGCTTCTGACCGTGACAACGACGTGAAGCTTCCCTTGTTTTATGCTCAACGGCACCCCGAGTCCCTTGCACCGAGCCTAGTACTAGTCCATGATGAGCTTTGAAGCGCTTCTGCTCAGACAAACATTATTATATTAAGCCCCGGAGCGCACAGCCTGTCCACTCCTTGTAATTGTCACATGCGGCGCGGCATCCGGCGACAGATACAACAACAGTATATGCTATCCTGACCTCTGCGCACTGTCGTGTGTCCGCTGTGACTCGGAGCCATGGTGAATTTGGTGTGTGCTTGTATTCAACCCGTCACTGGCAGCTGTACGTCTCCTTTACACTCAGTGTTGAGCAATCCGACAACATGCAAGATGGCATTATCATATGCACACAAATTGTACGAACAAGGCATAGCATGGGGAGGAATGCAGTCATTCCATAGCAGCATAAAATCAATACGACCGCCAGCCACAACCTCGATCTCGATCTTGTCGGGACGACAAGAGAACGAACATACCGCGTAGACGACAATCCGGTTAGCGTCATGAGAGACAGCATTCTGCCACCCTGCAATAATCGCCGTCTTGTCTTCCCAGGTATGTTTGTCAGGAAAACTAACGCGTTGTTGAAGGTCGCGATCATCGGTAAGGTCCAATCAGTTCTTCGCTGCGAGCAGTGGACACATTTCAAGTTGACACCTGCCGGTGTTCGCGGTACCGTCATGCTTTTAGTAGATCCAATCGACTTTGGCGAGCTTGTACCGATTCGTCCGTGTACGAGGTCCACTGAGCACGCCGCGAAGCATCAACGCGCGCGTCCTCACGGTCTACCTCACATGATGGACCGGGTGCTAAGAAAACCTGCATGCCATAAACATCCTGGCGCGCACGCTTGCACACCTGAAATTCCAAACCAACGGCGAACAAACACAATTGGGTCCATGCACCCGCAGAGCATCCCGAAACCATTCAACCTTATCGCGTGAGCTACCGGGAAACCCGTGAGCCGTACACAACATCACAAGCTGTTTGCAGGTCAAAAACGGAAACTCGCAAACCAAATCTGCAACATTCGGTACAATAACCGACAATCGAGGACCGCACGGATACAACAATCCGGGATCTACCTGCTGGGAACAAATTCCCTCAAAATCAGAATCCTGCCTGAGTGCGGCAAAGGAGATCCAATGCTCTGTCGTGGAGAGATGCTCACTAACAACCACACGTATACCCCTCGGCAGCCCAACTATATGGACGGGTCAGCTCGAATGCAAAACGACAACCAGATTGAGAATGTCGAACCAATATCTGCCATATAAATAACGTGAAGGGACCGAAGATGATTCTCGTTAAAGCTAATGGGAATCGATAAGACGAGGTTGGCAGCGGCTTCGAGAGGGGTTCGACAAGGAGGCGCAACAGCGCGTGCAAGAAAATACTTCCTAGAATAGCTCAGAAAACAAACACGGCATAACATTTCAAGTTCCTAATGAAGCGAAAAAGTGCAGATAACAATTGCACCCTCCATAAAACCTGGAACCCTAAAGGGTCCAGGAATATCATACATTCCAGGATTATAACCACTCCAACGCTGTCTACTACGGTCTGCATACTAACACTGTTGATATTATTGCCGTCACCCCCCTATTCCTCCCCACCCAGCGTGTCCCAAGGGATGCCGACCATGCCAACGACGATGTGGCACATGGACACGCCTCTCTCTCTCTCCCTCCATGTTCCAATGGACACTGACTACACGCCCATGCGACAATGACAATGAAGGCATGCACCAGCAGCACGACCACTTGCGTTCGGATGCCGTCACCAGTGGCCACCGTGTCGCACTCAGGCTGAGTAAGCAGAACTTCGGGCAAGCGACGTAAGCGGCAACTTTCTCTCTCTTTCCCGTTCCACCACCGTGACGTCGCTCGCCTGCACTACCACACCACACCCCGGACTCCTCCGAGTCCTCACTGGACTCGTCACCTCGCAGCTCACACCCACTGGGTCCCCAGAATGTGCAAGAACACCTACAACGCCCAAGCACTGCGACTCAGAGGCGGTCCCACCCGCCCACGCAGCTTGCGCCCCAGCAGGTCCCCCTTCCCGTTCCGGACCGGAAGCGCTCCGCGCAGCTTCGCCCACTTCCTCTCACCATCACTCCTCTCCGTACATACGTACCAGCTCCTCCCCTGCTTTGTATATATTTACCTTACATACAAATCACCACTGTCTTTCATCGCGCACACAGTGCCACCCGTAGTTCCCGCACTCACTGCTCTCGCCTCAGGTCCTTGTCCTTGCTTCACCTCACCGTTGATCCACATTGTAGTTGCTTGTAGGTAGATATTGTTTTATTGTTTGGGGTCAGTCTTTGTAGTACATATGTAGGATCATTGAATTTAGATTCTTATCCATCCAATTACAAATGTCACAGTGACTCGGAATCGCTGCCAGCAGTGGTGCTGCCAGTGAGCGCTGACTCAGCACTCAGCTTCCTCACTGGCCCGTCCTACTACCAGTGCCAGGCCTCAATCGTCACCGTGACGGTATGACCCAGCGGCAGAGGTCTATTTTTTTAATCACCTTAATCGCAACTTTAATTCTCTGCACCCGGGCCATGAGTGCCCGCTATCCATGTGGCTCCCCATGTGATCGCTCCTTTCCAGCATCTGGACCCCGCACCCAACACCGCAAATATTGCTTGCATTACCAGAAACAACTGCAACAACGCTCACATCGGCTGCATGCTGCCAGCATCCATGCGCAGTCTGAGTTATCACCGGAAACCACGCTGGAACCGCAGTATAAGCGTTCAAGAACTGGTGCTGCCAGTGGTACCACCAGTGTAGATGTAGGTGTAATAGTGTTTTTTTTTTAATATCGTGATGGACAAACTAAGCTATCCTCTTGTATTGCACCCTGATGGATGCATTCTTTCATTTCAGACTGCAAATACCTTCCCCTCTGCCTCAACTATCAATCAGTCTACTACTAGCAGCCTGAGCACTCCAGCTCTTGTGCCAAGAACATCAGATCTTCAGCCATCCGGTTTCGTCCCCTCCCCAACCACACCGCTCCACTCTACCTTGAGCAGTAGCGGTCGACCGTCTCGTGCCCGTCGTCTACCTGCCAGGTATATTGATCAATTACCTGAACCACCGCCTCCCACAACCAGTCTGGACATCAACCCACTGCCTGCTACACCGTCATTAGCTCGTCGAGTAATACTCCTTGTCTCAGATTCTTTCCGCACTACCTTCAATGCATTTGGTATTGCCCGCGAGTACCGCCATCGCCCATCTCGTGACCCAGACTCCTTCCTCACACCCGAAGAATTGTCTAATATCTCAACTTCTGGTCGGGACCCTAGGCCTGATTTGATGGGGATAGTAGTGAAAAGAATCTGCCCCCTTGGCCATGGAAGAACATGACCATTTGGAGTCTCATGTCATGGAAGCTGACTGGAAGTAGTGAGAAGTCCGACGACGAGTTGAATCGGATTGTCAAGATTTTCAATTCGGATGACTGCAAGGCTGAAGAACTCAAGGGCTTTAATGCTCACACGCAGACTAAGGTTATGGACAAAGCAGAGGTAAAACTCGGGGATGACAATATCTTCAAATGTGATGGCTGGAAAACAGAAACCGTCACAATTGATGTTCCTACTCGCGAAATAGCCCCCAATGGAAACGGAAAACCATTCTCCATAGAAAACCTCAGATACCGACCTCTCATTGCCATTATCAGAGCAGCATTCTCAGAAGCGGCATTCCAATGGTTCCACCTAACACCATTCAAACGAATCTGGAAATCCCCAGTGACGGGAAAGGAGCAGAGGATATATGATGAACTGTATTCATCTGATGCTTGGATTGAGGAACATAACAGGGTGCAGAGGCTTCCTCGCTCAGATGGCTGCCAGTTGGAGAGAGTGATTGCTGGTATGATGTTCTGGTCAGATGCCACTTCCCTTGCGCAGTTTGGTCACGCGAGTGCATGGCCTATTTATCTTTTTTTTGGAAATCTCTCGAAGTACAGGCGTGCTTCTCCAAACACTGGTCCCTGCCACCCAGTTGCATTCATCCCGTCGGTGCGTCTAGTGGTGCACACTGGCAGTGTCTAATATATGTCTGCTAATAATGGCCTTGTTTCAGCTTCCCCAGTCGATTTCGCGTTTTATATCTGGCTTTTGTAAAAACAAAAGCCAGACTGATATCCTGGCTCATTGCAAACGAGAGCTCATTCATGCTATCTGGGCAATTTTCTTAGACGATGAGTTTGTCAACGCTTACAAGAATGGTATTGTGGTCAGGTGTTATGATGGGATAAGTCGTCGGATCTATCCTCGGATCTTCACATACTCTGCAGACTATCCAGAGAAGTTGCTTCTCTCCTCATTTTCAATCCTTCGCAACTCTGAAGTCATTTGTCTTTTTTTTAGGATTATACTGGCTGCAATTCGTGACAAGGGACTCTCTGCCCCTGTCCAAGATGCGAAATACCGAAATCGAGCTTTTCTTATCTTGGATTCGCAACTGACATCGCAGCAAGGGTGACTAAAGCTAGGGAGTATTTTCGAGGCAGAATATTGAGTGCACGACGTGCCATATACCAATTTGGAAGACCAATCAAAGGTGCAGTCGTTGAGCGAATCTTAAAAGGATTGTCACTGGTTCCCACTTTCGTGAGTCAGCTGTAGCTCCTTTTCTTTTCAATCATCCGGTTGATAAATTATCAAAGAACACATTTGCCGAACGCCTCTCATCATTTGGCTTTAATCCTTTTCCGATGTTTGTTGTTGATCTCATGCACGAATTCGAGCTTGGTGTGCTGAAGTTGGTACTACTTCATTTGATTCGAATACTTTATGCCCTTGATTCTGAATTGGTCGCAATACTGAATGAGCGGTGCGATCATATGGATTTGCATTGTCTTTTCATTTCGCTAAGATCGCTTCCAGGTATCATGTAATCCCATCGTTTGGGATCGATTCTATTCGCCGGTTCCCACCTAATGTTTCAGACATGAGGCAAAGAGCAGCGAGACATTTTGAGGATATGCTGCAGGTGCATTCTATTGGACTCAAATTTGAGGGACGTCTGACATGAAGCTTTGCTTTTGTAGTGTTCTATACCTGCTTTTGATGGTCTTTTTCCTCCAGAGCATGACTCAGTAATCAGAATGCTGCTATTTCGGCTCTGCGAGTGGCATGCACTCGCCAAGCTTCGACTCCATTCAGACGAATCTTTAACTCTACTTGATCAAGCCCTTGGTAGACTTGCTGGCCAAATACGAAAATTTCAGAGCACAACGTGCAAAGCTTTTCAAACGAAGGAGCTGCCCAGAGAAGCTGCTGCACGACAACGGAGGGAGCAAGCGCATGCTTCTTCTCATCAAACTGGATCAGCAACCACTACTAGCGGCGGTTTGCGGCCAAAGGAATTCAATACCCTCACATACAAATTCCATGCGCTCGGGGACTACGCAAGTACCATCAGGCAGTTTGGCACAACTGACTCATACACAACGCAGCTGGTGTGTCAATATATTAGCGCTTGTAGAATGAAGTTTGAATTCACTTGGTTCCACTGGCAGGGAGAAATTTCACACCGTCTCATCAAGAAATTCTATGCCTGCACGAACAAGAAAGATGCAGTGGCTGGTATCACAAGACAAGAGAGACGCCTCACTCGTATTCGGAGGCAGCTGGAGGATCAAGGAGGGTCTCTTGCTAAGTCAGACATCTTCCCGAGCGGTACCGAGGTGCTTACAGAGATGCACCACGTCATGTCAATACATGGGGGGAATGCAATAAATCTCCCTATGCTGTTGAAAGATCACCAGGAT
Organism: Leccinum uliginosum; assembly: GCA_038091455.1. Classification (NCBI taxonomy): domain Eukaryota; kingdom Fungi; phylum Basidiomycota; class Agaricomycetes; order Boletales; family Boletaceae; genus Leccinum; species Leccinum uliginosum. The sequence continues at coordinate 21,841 of JBBPOM010000414.1, forward strand.
GATCCAGCGACCAAGGTGTGACTGAAACATTGCACATTCCACCTCCTTTTTCATGCAATGTGACTACTAGGACTTCATCCCAAAACTGAAGGATCATCTACTTTCCCACTTACTCGGGTATGACTACGATGGAGACGAGCACAGGTTCGACGATGCTGACCACAATAATCTCCGGCTCATCAACCTCACCCGGGTTCCCGAGTCAAGAATTCTTCGCATCAACTATACATCCTATGACATCCGGCGTGGGCAGGATGTCCTTCGACCAGGCCGGAACTGTTCAATAATGACATTTTCGAGAGAAGATGACCCTGCAGGGCATCCCTACTGGTATGCTCGTGTCCTGCGCGCCCTGCATGTTAATGTTCTCCACGTCGGTTCCCATGCTCGGTGCCGCTCGCCTCAGAAAATGGAGGTCCTTTGGGTCCGATGGCTTGGTGTTGAACCTGAATATCACTGGGGATTTAGTCAAGCTCGATTTCCGAAAGTTGGTTTTGTTCAAGTGAGCGACGAAAATGCCTTTGGATTCCTTGACCCATCACTAGTAATCCGTGGGTGTCACCTCATACCCTCATTTTCTGATGGGCGCACCAGTAATCTCTTGAGGCATGGACCTTCCCTTTCTCGAGGATCCGACGAGCTGGATGACTGGACTTCATTTTATGTGAACATGTGAGTCTATCGATACTACTTTTGAAACACTCATCTGACTCAGGCAGTTTTGCGGATCGGGATATGTTCTGCCGATACGCAGGCATTGGTGTTGGTCACGAAGTCCAGTCTCCTGTTCAACGATATCAGACCGCAGCTGCGAGTCAGATGTTTGGTGATAGATATGCTGATGAAGACTTGGAGGTGTCGAGTGACGTGGAACTTGAAGAGGAAGGTGGTGTGAATCCCAATTCCTCCAGCAGAAACTCTTCCAATTATGGATGCAGCAACTTGAAGGATGCCAGTGGTGGCGATGGTGACGGTAAGATGGCAGCTGAGGACTCCGAGTCGGAGCTCGATGATGACAATTACCTGGATGGTGACTCGGACTTGGATGATGAAGAGCGCATTGGAAGCAACTCCGAGCCAGATGATGACTCGGATGATTTCACAGATGGCGAAGACATGATATCAACTTTTCGTTTCTAACATGAACGCAAACCTGGCAGGCTCAGAGTCGGAGCAGTCAAGGCTCCAAGTCCGAGTCATATGCATCAGTCTTCGGAATACTATAGTAGTTACCATTATGTCTAGGATATTACATGCACGCACACACTACTAGTAATATACGCTGAAAGTACGTCCAGCATCGCAGTGATGGGCTCACTGGCAAGTCACGTCCGGCGGCGCGAGGTCGAATGAGCTCGCATGGACCGCCTTCCCCACTGCTCCTTGTTTTTGCAGGCTGCACTTGACACTCCAGACAACATTTAGTAGTACTAGTACTACCAGTCTTCGACCTTGTGCCAGTGGACGATGCCGCTTCTCACAGGCCGCCGATACGACCGATTTTTCCCCTTTGGATGGCGGCACCGTGCTGCCATCCGACTCGGAGTCACAGCTCCTTGCTCGATCTCGTCGGCACCGGTGACATCGACTTAGCCGCGACCTCTGCCAGTCTTTCAGTTCAAGTTGCCAGTGAGTAGTACTTAGTAAGTCCAACCAACCAACCTTCAAGTTGCTGCATTTAGTACGCATGGCCGCATGCATCAGCTGCCGTACGCTCGCTACAGATGAATGTGCGAACACGTCTGGCCTGTCGGGAGTTCGGAAGTGTCGAGTTAGGTGGCTCCAATGATACGTGCAAGTTGATCTATTGACCGTTCAAGGGTTCGAGTTGTCAATCAATCGCTCCACCCGGCGGGGCACTGAGTACGTAATTAATCGGAAGGATCAAAGGAGGTGTGGAGCCACCTACGTAGTAGCTCCGATACTGTGATATATCAAGGGAGCGGTGGAAGCTGTTTCACCTGGAACCGAGCCACTATGTCACATCCAGAAGGCGGCGAAATCTCTGCCAGTTCAGTCGCAAATTACAAGCGGCACATAGTGTCATTGGAAGACGAGATCCGGAGGCTGCGAGAAGGAGCTGATACTAGTCGGCAGTCGTGTGTTTTTTTTTTGGCATTTTGGTGGACGCTGATCACTGAATGGTGGCGCGACGTCAGGCGTACCGACAAACACGTCAAATTAGGTCGGGCCATCAAACGTCTAGTCTCTCTCGCCGATCGCGTCGAGGATATGATTGCCGAAGCAGATCGTCGTGCGTGCGAAGATGATGGACAAAGGCAACAATGCACAGACGCGTGACTCTTAAGCTTCATCTGCGATACCCCTTACAGCATTCTTACTAGTCTTTTAGGGAAAATCGTCTGTACCGCAACTATGAAGAATTGCTGCGATGGATTCCGTCGCTCCGACAGTGTCTTTCATCCGAAATGGGCGGTGACGACCTGCAGGAAATCTGCAAAAATGTAAGAGTTGTTCTCGCAAATATTACTGCATCTTCAATAATATATCTTCCCTCAGCTCAACAGAGGTGCGGATGGTGCTCGTGGGGATGATGCTTCAGGTCTCAAAGCTGCGGTTATCCCTTGGCTGACAAGTTTGTACCCGACTTCGGAGCCTGCGCCAAGTGTCCATGAAAAATACGAGCGCGATTTCTACCACAGTGCTACTGGTCGCCTTCTCTGTCCGGTGGATTACAACTGGGACAACGACGAGTAGGTGTTCGTGTATTTCATGAAAATGAGGGGCAGCCCTAATGCGATGCAGGCATAAATCCCATATTAGAAACTACCACCCCGACTTTCTTGTGACTCACGATTCTTGGCCGAGTATGGTATACGAGAACGAGCAGTACAATCCAGAGAGGCCATGCGAGGGTTTATTCAAGAATGCGTTGTTGGTAAAGGTCAAAAACTTCACTTTTTTTCTCAATCAAGTTTACCACATCAGCAGGCGTTCAAGTTCATATTCACATCACCCACATCCGCCGAGTCTGATCAACAAATCAACGAAGATGGCACTATCGCTGAAGCATCCTCAGGACAAACTCGAAAACGACAGAGGATTTCTTGCGAGAGGCGCACCCGTTCGCATGTCGCTTCGTTATTGAGCTTGAAGGCAATCACCCCACGATCGATCGCATACGTTGCAGTCCAGGTGGATGTTTTCGAAATTCAAATCAAAATTGTTTGTTGCTCACAACCAACCTTAGTTACGCTTTGCACTCTCCAGCCTCGGGTCCTGGAATATCCAGGATGAGCATTTTAACTACGAGGATTTTTATTACAACGTAATCTCATATTTCGAGGATGCACAAAGTGCAGAGGAGAAGAAGCAAATCAGTGACTTGCTCTTGTGGTGGAACCGGTAGCTAGTCTAGCTTTCATCTGTCTAAAATTTTACTGAATTAATGCTTTACAGCCGCGTTTTCGGATGGACTAACATGTCAGAATATCGTCCTCCGGCGACGGAGAAAATGTCAGTTGCGGCAACGTTGCAGAAGCGACGTGGAGGTTGAATACCTTTGACATCATAAGAGTCGGGTATCATTTTGTAATAAATTTGTATATTCCACCAGTTTTGTATACGATTGCATTTCTGTGAGACTACGCGCGCATTGTCCGCTTATACACGGAAGCAAAACGCAGCATGCAAAGCTAGAAACTTGCCATTGATCCCATACTTAGTGCTCTTGGAGAAATGAATAATCTCGGAGCGATAGCAACAGAGAGAAATTTAAGATGATAGCTATCGACAGACTGCCATCCGCTAATAATTCTTCATTACCACGTAAACGTGCTATCAGATTACATTGTGTGCACGGAAGGAAAACATAGCACGCAAAGCTATCAATTTACGGTTGATTCCATACTAAGTACTCTTTAGAGAAATGAACAATCTCGGAGCGATAGCAAAGGAGAGTGATTTAAGATAATATTTGCCAAGAGACTGCCATCCGCTAACAATTCTTCATTACTGTAAACGTGCTATCCAATTTGCGTTGGAGCCCGATACCCCATAAAGCTCACTATCCACATGCACGCGATGCCAAGCGCCTCAAATATCACTACAAGAGTAACTTCGGATCAATGCAAAGATGTCTCATTCGGAAAAGCCAAGGAAATGTACTTCAAAGGGTCATTGAGTTTGTATTTTACATTAACTTGGCAAGCCTAGCAAATTGCCTGCCGTGCTACAACGGCAACATTTTTTCATAAATTGCCACGAGAGGCTGGGTTTCTAATCTAGTATATTGTTTCTCGTAATAATTCTGCTCATTATGAGTATTGTAAACTATACAATGCAGTTATAAGGGTTGGTAAAAAACATTCAGAACCAGTGATTAGTACGGTCAGTGTGAAGGGAGGGCGTCACGGCTGACTCAGCGTGACGCCCGGGTGAAAATTCTAGACTGGTGATTCCCAGCCCGTCCCGGTGTAAATAAGCGGATGTGTGCGGTAGGGTGCGAGGGGTTTCGTCCCAAAGGATCCTCAGATCTACATACTTAGCCGAGCTGAAAGGCTCGAAATGCCAGTCCCCATTTAGAAATATTACACAGAAGGTTCTGTCCACTGCTACATTAGTCGTGTAGAAAGATTACAAATGCAATAAATCACGCCATTGATTATGATTATGATTATCTGCCAATTGATTGCGCAGAAAAATACTGATATGATTAGATATCACGTACTAGATTATCTACAAGGCACCATAAAGCATCTGACCACGCTCGACTACTTGTTGAGCCGGTATAGCTGTTTTGATATATTAATAGTATGGTAATTAGCACCACTGTGTGTTATAATAATAATGCTAATCAATTTCTCCATGTCTGATACACAAGTATATTACTATCATAGTAGATAGTAAATACCCACCTAAGTGATATATCAGCATAGTAGCCTGCTCTCCCGTACAGCTGTGATACATCAATTATGCTGGGCTGTATAGTGTAGATGCCCCTCCAAGTGATATATCATTCCGCACTTCCACACGACTGTGATACATCAATTATGCTGGGCTGTATACTGTAGATTCCCCTCCAAGTGATATATCGTCCTGCTCTCCCATACAGCTGTAATACATCAATTATGCTTGGCTGTATACTATAGATGCTCCTCCAAGTGATATATCATTTGACTTGCTGGATTTACTACTGATATATTACTTGTGCTCATTGCTGCATCAGCAAAAATTGGTGATGCAACAGGTGCTATGTTAGCTATATTGTGGCTGTGGTCATATTGCAGCCCTACCTACAATCAAGAGCAATGTAGTTACCCAGCTGGACTCCATAGTACCCTGTAGTTCAATGTAGCACAAGTATCTTCTACTATAGCATGGATTTGTTACAGCAATGACTAGTGTTTTAAAGTCCAGTTGCGGACCGAAAAAAAGACTGGCAACTGGACCGGACCGACACCAGTTGCAACCGGACTGCAGTTGCCGGTTGCGCACAATTTAAATTTTGACTCGGTCCGGTTGCCAAACTTTTGGAATTTCAAAAGATTGGTCCAAAACCGGTTGAAACCGGTTGCAACCACGACCGGTCGCTTGCCCCTAGGGCTACCATATATAGGCCCATATACCGTAATTTATTTACTATTTTAGGAATTTATTTGACATTTATACGATCTAATCAGTGGTTTGACCCAGAAATGGTCCAATCACAATCGCGTATGGGCCGATTGTCGCAATCAA
>JBBPOM010000415.1:0-27526 GCA_038091455.1 Leccinum uliginosum
CATTCGTCAGCTGCGAGGACAGGGCGATTGCACAGCGTGTGATGGAAAAGCTCAACGGAAAGGGTTATGACAGCTTGATCCTGAGCGTGCAATGGTCTCGTAAGTGGTCGGCGTCCCTTGTCTTGGCACTGAATGAACTGACGATCGTGTAGCAGAGCCAAGACCAGAAGGACGATGATATCCGAATAATTGTGCTGTGTAGACTTTGTAGAGCCTCTTACTCATACTTTCCGACGTCGTCGACACGCTACGACCTCAGGAGGCTGCTGGCCAGTTGCACATATATTTGACTCAAATATTGCGTACTCCTAACGCGACCCATACGATCTCACACAGAAACATCCATAAACCAGCACATTTTCGAGTCGGGTGGGACCCTTTCAGTCGCCTACGTCATTTCCGATGAGCTAGTCAGGGTGGGCAAAGGACTTGAGTCGGCCATTGTTCTGGCAAACCACTTGTCATCGTTGCCTACCCAGGCGTTCTCTTTGCTTCCTTCAAACAGAAACCGTTCATTCCTTGTACATTCGCTGGTCAGCGCCTTCGGCCTCCACATCACTGGAATTTACCGATCGTTATGAGAAATGCTCATCAGTACATAAAATACATAAAAGGCAAACAAGTGATAATGTCTTTCCTTTCGTGCACAGTATCCTAGGACATTTGCCATCCGACTCCTTCTAATGTGAACTGCCAACGTATTATAATCGGTTGTAATTTCGGTAGCATCCGTCTGGACAAGCGAAATGTGCACGTGCTTTCTCTAGCAAATAGAAACATTTGCATGCCTCTTGCCACAAGTCGTTGGATGAGCTTACAATAGACAAGCATAGCCAATGGTATCTAATCTCCTCACTGTAGAGCCAGACATTCAGCGATGTGTAGGAAAGCTACCAGGTCTTATATAGCACTGCACGTGAGTACTGTATATATACTACATTTGCATGGCACGCAAGGTTGAACGAAATTTCTAAGCATCAAGTAACATGATGGAAGCAATGCGGCTATCTGAGGCTATCTCCATACTACTGTTGTACTTTTGAGTTATCATATCGTCGTGTTATCATGTTCATCAGTCCTGTCACACAATGTATATAGTATTTTATAGTTTTTCAAGATGAAAATAGTCGTTCCTTCAAGTTGGAGTTGGGGACTTTTGGCGCATGCCACACAGGCACTCAGGCTGGTGTCTGGCCCGGGCCCGGGCACACCACTACCAGTAGTAGTCACGGTACAACTTGAATAGAAGTTCAAGTGAGTCAACTTGAAGTCACAGGCTGCAATGCTTCAAGTTGACAAGCATCTCAGGCTGGAAAAAAAAATCCTGCCAGTGGTAGTAACCCCGGGCTGCCGGAGCATACTGGTGGCAGTGGCAGTGTGCCCGCGTCGTGTGGTTGCTTCTGCACGCTGCCAGTGGGCGAGAGAATGAGCCTGAGGGGATGGGGAGGAGTCTGAGTCACTGGCACTCAGGCTGGCACTGGCAGGGACGAGGGTGTCAAGGTCACAACTTCTTGCCAGCGAATCGTTGCCAGTGTCGATGTCGCATCATCTGCCACTGGCACTGCCAGTGGCACTACTAGTACTACTACAGGCTAGTAGTACTACTAGTAGTGTTGCCAGTGATGTTCCAAGTCATGCCAGTGCTGTCGTACTAGGTCAAGGTCTTGCCAGCCTGACTCGGAGTGTCACTGGCACGGTCGGTGACAATGCCACTGGATGCCAGTGATGTTGGTTGCTAGTAGTACTACTAGTAGTAGTACAGCGCTTCCCCAAGGTTAGTAGTACTAGTACTATGTTATGACTCGAAAGATGGTATACTCTCCAATTTGACTCCGAGTCTGCCAACTTCAATGAATGGGAATTATCATATACCTTCACAAGTCAGTCACAGTGCAACATTGATTTTTAGAATGAGAAATGGTCTACATCACTGCCATCTGAGTCCATGTCATCATCATTTCCTTCGACCTCACTGTCGGAAATCTCAGGCTCCGATTCTCCTTCACTGTTTTCAGCATCATCGTCCGACTCCAAGTCACTTTCTGCATCAACAAAATTGGACGCCTGTCCCCCATCCTGTGCCTGCCTTGCTTCTCTGCCTAATGACCCCATAGTATCATCGCCCGCAAAATCTTCTTCAACATCCAAGTCAATGTTCTCAGCAGCTTCATTAGATAATATAGTAGATGGAGGAATTTCGACATTGTGGCCCACACCGATTTGCGCAAACCGCGCATACGTGTCTCGGTCTGCAAATCTAAGAATTTTTATGTGATATGCAGCAGCTTAATGTATTCAAGTTGTTGCTTACAAGTTGACATAGTAAGCAACATAGTCATCAATATTGCCATTTGCACGTGCTAGTGATGGACCACGTTGAAGCAGAGTGTCTGTCCGTCCCTCAGCAAATGCTGGGATTACATGACAGGCTCGAATCACGAGAGCTGGATCAATAAAACCGAATGCCCCGGGAGACTCAGAGACGAAACCTATCTTTGGTAGGCGGGCCTGTGGAATGCCCCAGCAGTACCCAGGGACAACTCCCAACCACCGAATCCAAAGGACATCCATGGTATGCTCTTGTCCATTGTGGTGGACACAGAACACGAGAGCCGCTAACACTTGTGCATACCAGAATGGATGGGAATGTGGTCCTTCCTCACAGGAATGCAACATCACCACCCCGCCTTGACCTGGCCGTAGCGTATCATATGCCCGACGGACATCATAAGTAGTGTAGTGGATTTGCAGGCGCCTAGGCATAGCGACTCGATTGAGTCCATTGACAAAGTGAACAGAGGCTCGCTCCTCTGGTGTGAAAGCATATTCATCACCATCATAGTCGAGATTGCATAGACGCCCAAGTAGGTGACTCTTGACCTTCGGAATGAAATCCTATTGAAACACCAGATCATTGCATCTCGACACAGGTGACAGTTATCATGCAAGGTACTCACTTTGATTGCAGGATCCCCTGCATGATCTTCCAGGAAGCACAACAAATTCACAGTGTGCCGAGTGCCACGAGTCAGGTAGTATCGTTCAGAAAGACTTGGTATTTCGCTCTCCTCGGGCTCAGCCTCTGGAAAGTATATTGCATGGGGGTCTATTTCACGCCGGGCCCGAGTAAAGCGTCTCTCCTGCTTCGGGATTTGTTTCATGGGGTCATGCTTATTTGTGTGCTGGTAGAAAATCTTTAACTGTCGGTGGGCCAGTTCTCCCTTGAAACATTGAATGACGCTGTGACCGAATGAGCTATGACATGACTTACGATCTGAGATGTGTATGAATCAGTAGTTCCCAGTGTCCGGATTGTGTTTACGTAGTGTCCGAGTGCATGTATTTTGTATGTGGATAGGTTAAATGTCTTTTGAAGAGCTGCACCACTGGTACCGGGTGGTCTGGGATTCCTAGAAGTGACTTGACCTCTCTCCTTCAGCTTTGCCTCTGCACGTCTGCGACGTGTGGCTGTTTCTGAGGGTAATTCCATTGTCTGGAAAGATGAACAGGTATACTCCGTAAACTTGCGTAGTTGCTGGCCGAGGAGTCTGGTGGCTTGCTGAAGCAAGTTTACCGAGTGTTCTGTATGCAATCGAAGTTTGGCAAGTGCATGCCACTGTGCCAGACGAAACAATAACACCCGCACAACTTCATCGTGCTCGTGAGGGAACAGACCTTCAAAGACAGGTATGGCACACTAGTAGAGCCAGCATGTGGTCTGAATTCAATGAAAATGGAGGGGTCACGGTGCAACAGCACTCACCTGCAGCACATTCTCAAAATGCCATGCAGCACAATATTTCATCTCAGAGACATCTGGAGGAAAGCGTCTAATAGTATCAAAAGAGAAAGAGGGTATGTCACGGTATCTATAATTTAAAAAAATTGCTCCATAGATTGCCATCTGGAGCATTCATTACAATGACTAACCGGGCATTGAGAAGTTCAAGGGCATCTCGGTTCATAGTGTACAACAACCGCAATAGATGTCTCAAGACGGACTTGAATACCCCAAGTTCGAAGTCGTGCATAAGGTCAACAGCCAATATCCTATACACGTTGCACCCAAGTGAGCCAAGGACTTCAGCGAATGTGTTCTTTAGCAACAATTGAGTTATCTGACTCGTGACCAGAAGTGAGCCTAGGATCACTTACAAATGTAGGTACCAGCGAGAACTCCTTCAGATACTGCTCAGGAATTGTCCCTTTGATTGGAGACCCTAGCTTATAGATGGCATCACGGGCTGCGTTAATCTGAGCATGCAAGTAATTGCGAATCTTGACCATTCTTGCAGATATATCTGACACTAAACCAAGATTTGCAAACTCCCTTTTCGGTATGAGACACAAAGGGCAGGGACAGAGGCCCTTGTCTCGGATTGTAGCTAGAAGGACTCTATAAGACAACATTAGTGACATTGCCAACACAAAGTGGCAGTTAAATACTTCTCCGGGTAGTCAGCCGAATACGTGAAGATGCGCGGGAATACTCGGCGATATATGCCATCATGGCATTGAATCACGATACCATTCTTGTATGCCTCCAAAAACTCGTCATCCAGCAAGACCTTCCAGATTGCATGCACCAGTTCACGTTTGCAGTGTGTAAGAATGTCGGACAAATTTTTTTTGCTCGTCAGTTGGGAGATAAACCCACGTAAGGAACGCGGCAGCTGCATATACAATTGTTGTTAGATATCATCCTGAATGGTGGAGTCTGCCAAGGCATACCTTAGGCATGATTGCTACTAGATGGCAAGCTCCTAATGTATTTGGGCGTGCTCGAACATACTTTGAGAGGTTCCCAAATGACATATAGATTGGCCAAGCAGAAGCTTGACCAAATTGTGTGAGATGTGTTGAATCTGAGGAGAACATTAAACCTGCAATGACTCGCTCAAGAGTACAACCATCAGGCGGGCGCTGTTTCTGGAGCTCGTCTTGAGCTTGGATCCATGTATCTGAAGTATATAGTTCATCATATATACGTTCCTCCTGACCAGTTGATGGAGATCTCCATATCCGTTTGAAGGGAGAGAAGTGGAACCACTTGGATCCAGAGTCTGAAAAAGCTGTCCGCACAACCGCCATCAAATTGCGATGAAAAAAACCAGGAACTGTAAAATCTGCGCCATTCCCTGCAGGATTCCGTTCGCGTGTTGGGACTGAGATTGTAATTGTAGATTCCACCCAGCCATCTTTGCGAAATGGATTGTCAGGATCAAGCTCCTTCTCAGAGGCATCAAAGTGCTTCAACTGAGTTTGTGCATTGAATCCTATGAGGTCGTCTGAACAGAAATCCTCCGCTGTGATGACTGTGCTAGCCAGGCGAGTAACTTCAGCTGCAGATTTCCGTTCGCCACCTGAGAGCATCCAGCTCATTAACCTCCAAATCGTCATGGATTCCCATGGCCATGGTGGAAGTGGAACACCAGCAAAATCCTTCGCCGGTTCAATGATGCCAGTGGGTGAATGTTTGTTGGACAATTCTTCGAGAGTCAAAAAGGAATCAGGATCATATGAGGGCCGGTGACGGTATTCTCGAGATATTCCAAATGTGTTGAAAGCAGTGCGAAATGAATCGAAAACATGTAATATGACGCGAGGGAGAAGTGGAGGAGAAGGTGGATCAGTGGGAATAGGAGGTGGTGCCTCGGGGATGACATCTCTAAAGCGGATAGGTAGACGGCGGGTTCGAGGCTGAGGAGAAGACATAGTAGAGTCCGATGCCAGTGGTTGGTCAATTGATAAAACATGATCTGGAGGCCTGGGGTCCAACACCCCCTCTGCAAAGCATGTTATTGGCACTGTTGTGCAGCTTGTGCTTGTGCTTGCCTCAGCGGGAACAAGCATGGCAGGCTCTGAGGACTCAGTGGAGTGGAGTGGGGAAGTTGTGTGAGTACTGGCAGGGAGCTGAATGGAAGGAATGGTGTTCTTGTCCTCTCCATGCCAGCGTACTTTCTTGAATGGCTGATCAGAACTTGATTGGGGTGGGGCCCTCTTTTCCCGAGGCCTATTGATGTATGCAGCATACTGTTGACATGTCAAGCGATGAAGACAAACGGCACGACTGCTTTCAAAAGAGCGCTGACACGGATCAGCACCGCATCTAAAACGACCAGCCATTAGAGTGAGGAACAGTAAAATTGAGATGACCCAAATGATAAGTCGTCGGGCACACCCAAGCCAGCAGAGCATTTCCGAGTCAAGTTCAAGTTCAACTTGAAGGCTGCAACGACTGTCATGCAGCCAGTGCCGCTGCCTTGGCCCAAATTACCAGTGTGGGAAATTTGTGCTTGCTCACGGTACTAGATTAACTTGTGATTACCACTTTCAAGTTGCAATTCCATACACTAGTACTAGTATTGAGTGCTGTCCCTGCTAGTACCATCCACACTCAGGCTACACTGGCAGTACTAGGCTACTGGAAGAATTTTGCAAGATGTTCAAGTTGCACTAGTTACTATCGTCTCCTTGTATTACTACTACTACAGGATCCTCAATCATGCCATGGCAAGGCTACAGTATAAATATGCAAGACCCTGAACACAGCAGGAGTCATGGTCAAGCTGACGGAAAGAGCATGAGGTTGAGGGGCCCACTGTTGGAGCAAAAGGAAGCGGAGGAGAACTACCTGCGAGGCTGTGACTGTGCCAGCGCATCCGAGTCACAAGACTCCAGATTTTCTGATAGAGCCTTATAAAGCCTTTAGTAATGATAAATCAAATTTGCGTCTTGAGAGCAATATAAGTGAAATCCTATACTAAGGGCTTGTAAGCCTCTTCAAGTTGTAAGATGGGTCTTCCAGTGGAAAATGAGCGTCGGACTTCAAGTTGAATCAGCCATTCGGACAACGACCAGCTACTAGTATGTACAGCCTGAGAGAAACTGTTGTTCCTCAACCCTCAGACTAACTTGAATAGTAACTGCCAGTGAAAGTTTCAGACAAATGCACGGGATCATGAGGACACACTGGCATTGTCACCGCCAGTGGCAATGAGCTGCTCGCTTGAAGTACAGGCAAGCATTTACTTGGATGGAATACACGGGGTCACGAGGACACACTATTCCAGGAGCCTGAGGGAGTGACAGGTCCAACGTGAGGACACATTACTAGCTGCTTGCCAGTGCAACTTCGCAAGTGTGGGCAAGCCTATCAATGGAATACACGGGGTCACGAGGACACACCGCCAGTGGCAATGGGCTGCTCGCAAGCGCAGGCAAGCATCAATGGAATACACGGGGTCACGAGGACACACCGCCAGTGGCTTGAACGAGCTGCTCACACCGAGGGCAGGCAAGCATGATCAATTGAATACATTGCAACTTCACAAGCGCAGGCAAGCATCGATGAAACTTTGCATGGGGTCGCAAGGACACACTGTGTATGCACTGGGAAGGAGAGTGACGGGTCGCGAGGACACACCGCCAGTGGCAACGAGCTGCTCGCAAGCGCAGGCAAGCATTGATGAAACTTTGCATGGGGTCGTGAGGACACACCGTGTATGCACTGGAAAGGAGAGTGACGGGTCGCGAGGACACACCGCCAGTGGCAACGAGCTGCTCGCAAGCGCAGGCAAGCATCGATGAAACTTTGCATGGGGTCGCAAGGACACACCGTGTATGCACTGGGAAGAAGAGTGACGGGTCGCGAGGACACACCGCCAGTGGCAACGAGCTGCTCGCAAGCGCAGGCAAGCATCGATGAAACTTTGCATGGGGTCGCGAGGACACACCATGTATGCACTGGGAAGAAGAGTGACGGGTCGCGAGGACACACCGCCAGTGGCAACGAGCTGCTCGCAAGCGCAGGCAAGCATCGATGAAACTTTGCATAGGGTCGTGAGGACACACCATGTAGTATGCACTGGGAAGAAGAGTGACGGGTCGCAAGGACACACCGCCAGTGGCAACGAGCTGCTCGCAAGCGCAGGCAAGCATCGATGGATACACGGGGTCGCGAGGACACACCGCCAGTGACAACAAGCTGCCCTGAGTATGCCAGGCAGGCATTGATGGAATGCACAGGGTCGCAAGGACACACTGTGTACTAGTAGACAGGAACTTGTGGAGCAGTGACGGATCACGAGGAACACTGCCAGCACCACCAGTGGCAACTTGAACGAGCTGCTCGCAACTTGAAGAATCAATGGAATACATAGCCTGGTTCAATGTGAGAACACACGGGTCACACACCATGTCTGCAGGAGGGGGAGTGACGGGTCGCAAGGACACCATTTATGTTTAAAATTATTTGGCAGAGGATGAACTTGAAGGGTTGAGGGCGGAGAACGCTGGTGGCATGCTCGGGGTTTGAAGGAATTGGGACCCCTTCGCATGACCAATCTGTTATTGAATCTGCCACCGGGGCGGACCTTGAAATGGGTGACGCTGGCCGGTACACAATATTAATCACTGTGGGAACTTGAACGACCTCGGAGTCCAGCAGGATCATCTGGTAGTAGAGGTCTGACTAAAATAGGATTAAAACGAGAATCACACTGGCAGGAGGAAGCATTGCACTCTGTTTTTAATCTGAAGAAATACCCGTTTAAGACTAGTAGTATAATCAGACATTCATACTAGTAGACATATCTTGACCCTCTGCCAGTGTACTTTCGCCAGCTGCTAGCAACAAGTTCAGTTTATGTCTTGTTTAAGAGTAAATGAATCTGCTGGAAGTCTGATGTATACCTCCACCACGTCGTACCCAATTTCTGACGCGCCACAGAGACGAGGCTGATGAACACGGAGCTACGATTTGAGTCTATCAGCCTGACTTATCATCACACTTATCCATTTTATCAAACAGTCAACTTGACGAGTTGATCCTTGCTATCTACCACCAATTCCCTTCATTTGGCTGTCGAACGGTTGAGGGATACTATGGCCGCCTGCCCGTGTCCACAGACACACAACTTATCAAGGAGGTGCTAGTAAAGCATGTCATAAGATACTAGAACAGGTGCCAGAACGGGATTACTAACCTCTTGAAAGTATGCCTACGGTACAACAGCAGACTTGACAACGCGTCTGAGTCTGCGCTACCGTGACCATTATGGCGGTTAGCAGGAGAGGGGACGAGATGATTAGGCAAAAAATTGCCCAGGGTCCGGGCATGCCCAACAATTCTTCAGAAGGAAAAGGAAATCATAGAAAGAGTTAAATCAAGCTTGAAAGCATTGAACCGGAAGTCGAAGCCTTGTACTCACTTGGAAACCCAATTAGATTTTGAAAGTTGGCAAAACACCCGGCCCGAATACAGAAACGAAAGCAAACTGTACATGACGATCGAATTCGATCAAAGCCGATAGCATCGAAAAGAGCGCCAAAAGGGAAATGAACATGACACATTGATGTGATGGATGTAATCCGAGTCAAAGTGGATGATCGAAAACAAAGGTATAGTGCCAAAAGGAAAAGCACGATGCCGAAAGCGGAAGCACATTCCACCTTCAGAATGAAATCAAATTCACGAAAAGAAAGCACTCGCATCGAAAACGAAAGTCACACATTGAAACTGAAAACACAGTGCCGAAAGGAAAAGCACCACGCCGAAAAGGGATGCACACGCAATGGAAACCAAATAAATTTTGTCCGCGCTCCCGCCCCTCATATGATCGGAAGAGTCCGAAGAGACGGGTTAGCTCGCCTTATAATCGCAGCTGCTGGGAAAATCCGACCGAATCAGACGTTTGGTGGAAAAAAGCGGAGAAGATTGACTCAGGTGGGTCAAGTTTTAGTCTGATTTTCGTTTCTTGATCAGTCCAGCGCCGGTGACCACACCGTGACTCGCTGAGCACTTATTTTTTCTCAATTCTGCTATTCGATCCACCATTTCGAGCTCCACAAAGAGATCTACGGCGTCTGGCTCAGCGTTATGACTGAGGAAGAATTTCGCGCATTTCAACGCGAGCGCGCGTAAATCATCGATAGTACCAGGGATCTTGACAGGTTCGGGTTTGGGAGCCACATCACTCTTCGCGGCAGGCGGGGAAGAAACTGATTCTTCGCCCTCTTGGCGGATAGTGTATTCTTCTCCGAGTTCCGCTGCTAGATCGTGCACGTACTCGTGGCCCCATGAACCTGGCTCCGGTATCGTCGATGATGTTGGCAGAAGGGAGGTTGAGAGTAGCCTATACCGGAGGGTCCCCCGTGGCTGCGTATCTGAGTACGTCATAGCAAGCACAGATAAGATGTCGGCAAAGAGACTCTGCAGAAGAATAAGACACGTGGTATAAGCTGATCTCAGAAACACTTGCCTTGTCCTCTGACGGGGTCCACGTATCGAAAAGTTTCTGGAGCTCGGGGTAGTGAGGTCGGAGGAACTTGAGAGGTTTGGGAACCGATGTCATGGAAGACGTGGAGGTTCTTAGTATGAGTACGCGCAGAGTCTCGAGAGCAGGCCGATACAGCGTAGTATCAAGTTGGATTCCTGATCAAAACATAAACATATGATGTGTGAGCACGGACTAGAGAAGGGAAATAACGTGCCTTCAATCTCTCGATCAACAGCTCGAGCTCAGATTTGAGCTGAGCATCCGCTTCCGACTGTTTGATGTACTGTCAGTTCTCGGCACGTTGATCGCGGTCGTCTGACGGACCAACTCCTCCTCCTCCCCCTTCTTGTCACCACTGGCTTTGGGCGCGTCCGCTTTCTTTTCCGGGGTTTTCTTATCTTCCTCCTCTTCCTTCTTCTTCTTGGGGTCTTGTGAAGGAACCTTTATTTCCGCGGTGGGACGTTGCGCCATGTTGAGAGTCAGGAAGAGTAGTCAAGTCTATGGATGAAGATGAAGGACGCGCGTCGCATGTGTCGACCAAAAGCGGTTGTTTGGCAAAGCCCTCCATTCCAAACAACCGCTGCCCTGGACATCCTTACATGGTCACATCCTGAAATCAGCAAACCAAGATGGCAGTACGTTCCTTTCTCATCATCGTACATAACTTTCTGATCTGTTTCACAGAGAAAAACTAGACGTGGCTGGAAAAATCGCAACAAAGCTCGACCCGCTGAAGAGGACGATGAGCGAGGCATGCTTGAACGGGTCGACATGCACAACGAGCGGTTCACGACCTATTACAAGGCGCAGAAGATTATACCGGATGACGAATGGGAGAATTTCATGGATTCGTTGCGTCGATCGCTTCCAACCACCTTTCGAATGACCGGAAGCAGACAGTATGGCGCATTGTTAATCAAAATGGACAACTTTGTTCTCACCGCGATAAAGGATAGCACAAACACTGGGAGAAACGGTGCAGGAGACTTATGTCCCCCTCCTGCAAAACGTCATCTTCGAAGACGAGGTCATCCCTCCTCCTGCCCAAATACCCTGGTGAGCTCTATAGCCCTGTGTATATAGACCTTACACGTATGGAATGCACAGGTACCCTGAAGGGCTCGCTTGGCAGTTCAATGTATCCAAAAAAGTTTTAAGGAAGTCTCCCGAGTTCAAAAAGTTCCACACCTTTCTAGTGCACGAAACCGAAGTGGTCAGTTCTCGTCTCGATTTGCTCAACACACAAACTCATGTATCGCCAAGGGCAATATATCCAGACAGGAAGCCGTTAGCATGCTACCACCGCTCCTCCTCGACGTCCAGCCTCATCACAAGGTCAGTGCAGGTTTGAGTTACATCACAGCTCCTACCAAGCCTTCATGTTATAGGTCATCGATATGTGTGCGGCACCTGGATCCAAGGTGACATTTCAACTACCGAACCAACCCGAATACCTAACCTCGACAAAAGACAGCTCAAATACTCGAAGCGCTACATGCAAACGATACTGTCACCGCAACCTCAAGCCCGCATGGCCTCCTTATCGCCAACGACAGCGATTCCAGACGCACGCATCTTCTCATCCACCAATCCGCCCGTCTTCCAAGCACTGCTTTCATGGTTACCAACCTAGATGCGTCGATCTATCCGATCATTCGCTCGACTGCGACAGATACACGTCGCTCGGTCAAAAAGACCCCGAGTCAACTCTTGTTTGATCGCATCCTTTGCGACGTTCCATGCAGCGGAGATGAAACACTGCGAAAAAACATCGGTATCTGGAAACGTTGGCAGCCCTTGGACGGGAATGGTCTGCATGGGTTCGTTCAACCACATTCGCTCCTCTGAACCTCTGACACGACGTTCCCAAAGACTTCAAACTCGCATCCTCCAACGCGCCATGCGCATGTTGGAGCCCGACGGTCGCATCGTCTACTCCACTTGTTCCTTGAACCCCGTCGAAAACGAAGCCGTTGTCGCTGCTGCTCTGAATTCCCATCCAGGTAAGCTCGTGTGATTGCCCTTTTCGACTTTTTTTCCATACTTTCGAACAGAGTTTGAGCTGGTGGACGTGTCGTCTCAACTGCCAGGGTTGATTCGTCGACCCGGGATCACGAATTGGTTGCCAACGGTCGACCGATCCATCGACACTTCGTACCCCACCTGGGTGTCCTACATTGAAACACTACCTGAAAACCAGCGCGCCGAGTCGAAAATGTTCGAGACTCATTGGCCTCCTAGCAACGCAGGTGCGCTGAACCTGGAGCGCTGGTACGTAACATGGGACCCCGCCAGACGTCGCACATAGATGCTGACCGCGACGCGTTTCTTCGATTCAGCGTACGCATATACCCGCACCTCCAAGACACTGGCGGATTCTTTGTTGCTGTTTTGGAACGCAAGGACAGCTGTCAACTGTCCAAAAGTAAACAGGCAGGGTAAAATTTTCCTCATATCTGCCCTTCTGCTACGTAGTATTGACACCCCCCCGAGGAAACGCGTCGCAGAAGAGCCAGAGACGACCATCCCAGAGAGCAAAAGGCTCAGGCTAGAAACCAACGTCGCTTCGAACGACCCCGATGCCGTGCCGAGCGCGAGAATGTCGTCCCCCGAGCCGACCACAGCCGAAGATGTCGACGAGCCAGCGGACCTATCCACCGTGCCCTCGCACGCTGCGTCCACCGCACACACGTCCAAACATCACATCGCCGACCCCTCGTTCAAAGAAATGCCTTACACCATATTGTCCCCCGACGACCCCGCCCTCGCGACCTGCCTGTACGAATTCCCCTTTTTTTTTCCTCTCCCCCACAGCCCACTAACGACACATCACCGAAACAGACACCAGCTCAACCTCACCCCCTCCTTCCCCACCACCAACGTCCTCGTCCGCAACCCCGCCGGCGATCCCGTCCGCTCCCTCTACCTCGTCAACGACCTCGTCAAGTCCGTCCTCGCACACAACGACTACACCCGTCTCCGCATCATGACGAGCGGTACCAAGGTCATCACGAAACAAGAAGCCGGGCGCGGGATGGACGCACAGTTTCGTATACTGGGCGAAGGACTCCCGGTCGTGCTCCCGTACGTCGACCCCGCGTCGATCATGACGGCGGACGTGCGGACGCTGAGGACGTTACTGAGCACGTATTACCCGCTGTGTGCGTCGTTGGAGGAGCCGTTCCGGTCGGCGATCGAGGCGAGGGGTGAGTACTAGCCACCTGAGTTGGCGCGCGTCGTCACTAACGTGCCTCTCGTCCCGCAGGTACGGGGAGTCACGTCGTGCGTTTTCCCATCTCGCCTTCTCTCGATACGACGTAAGACCGTTTCCGTTTCGTCCGTTTTTCGAGCTTTGCACTCATACGCCGTATACAACCTCCACACACACACCCCTCATTAAGCCTCTCGCGCGATCTCATGCTACCCCTCTGGAAATCCAACGTCTCAGTCACACTCATGATCGACAAGAAAGCAAAGAGGTGCGTGGATATCGCTGGGAACCAGATATTCCGCGACCGACTCATGGGTCGTGCAGTGCGCTCAGTCTCCGTCTGTTCGGGGAGGACGTGACGATCGCTGCCCGCGAAGCTGGTAAGGTGAAGAGACTGACGGCCTCCGCGGGCCCCTCGACCACCAATCAAACGAACCAGCCCGAACCCGAGTCCGAATCAAAAGCCGAAACCGATAAGGACGACTACGTCGACGAGGACGAAGACGAGAACGAGAACGACGCCATGGACGCAGAAGAGCAAGATAAATAGTGGACGGATGCTTGTGTATGTACGAACTAGACAGCGACTACAGTATGTATGCAACGAAAACAGTGTCCCGAGACGAAAAAAAAAGGAATACAACAGAACTGCGTTCACAAAGAGGACATCATCGACTGTACCCACGCATTGCCCTCGATGCGCGGTCGGAACGTCTCCACGCACCGACGCAGTCCCTCAAGCTGCGCGTTCGTGGAGACGTCATCCATCGTCACATCCTCGCCGTCCGTGCCCTCGGTGAACTCTGCCTCCGCCCACGTACGGAGGAGCTCTTCGACGATCTGAACACCTTCCTCTATCACCTCGTCCGAGTGCTGTGGCTCCGGATGTTGGCCAACCGCGAAGTCCTCGAGCTCGTCAGCCTTGCGTTTCGCCAGCTACGCGCGCGTGAGGACGCTGTTCGTGTAGTGGAGAAGCGAGCACTCACCTTGACGACGTTGTCGGGAAAGTTGGCCAATTTGGCCACGTGGATACCGAAGCTCTGGTCCGAGACGCCTGGCAGCGCGAGTAAGCACGCGTCTGGACACGGCCAAAGGGACAACACAATGGCTCACCAGGCTGGACCTTGTACAAGAGTGTAATGTCCCGTTCTTGAGATCCCTCCTCTTGTCCCACATGTGCGACGACATGCAAGTTCTTCACGTGGGGAATTTCTTGGTCGAGCGCCGTGAGCTCGTGAAAGTGCGTCGCAAAGAGACAAAAAGCCCGAATGTTCGAAGCGATGTGTCTATTAAAAAGATTGAATATCAGCGTATCGCAAAACGGTTGAGAACTTGAAGTACTCTGAGATTGCCCACGCGAGCCCGAAACCATCGTAAGTCGATGTTCCTTTATTATGACTATGAGCGTTTGGGGATTCGATGGGCGTGCATCATGCTTACCTCTACCAAGTTCGTCAATGATGATCAACGAGTCCTTTGACGCAGACTACGAGGAATCAGTGAAAAACAAGTGGATCGAGGCAAGTAACCCACCCTGAGGATCGACGCAGTCTCGAGCATCTCAGCCATAAACGTGGAGACACCTTTGAGCTGCGAGTCACCTGCGCCCACACGACAGAGGATAGAATCAAATATAGGGAGGGTGGCCGAAGAACAAGGAACGAAACATCCGGTCTGGGCCATGAGGGCTATCACGCCGACCTAGAAGTCACTTAGTTCGCTCGATATTGAAATAACAACATCTTCACCTGTCGGATGTATGTGCTCTTTCCGCCCATATTTGGTCCCGCTATAATGGCAATCGCAACGATGAGCGGCGTTCACGCAGAAGGAGCACACCATACTAATGATTTGGAATTCCCCCTCTCCTTTGACCATTTCAACGTCATTGGGAATGAAGCTAATTTCGTCTTGAACCTCCAGACAAGGGTGTCGTGCTTCGTTCAACACGAGACTGCTCTCGCCTTCAGGTTGCGATTTGTGTCAGCAATCCGACAAAGGAACTGCAGGTGGCTTACCTTTCTCGCAGACGTTGGGCTTGACATACGGTTCCGGGGCATTTACCGAGACATGTGCAAAGCTGTAAGAACAAAGGTCAGAGTAGGTCAAGCGAAGCATCAGAAACGAACCTGATTATGACATCCAAGTGCGCAAGGACATGGTCCAATTTCTCCAGAACGGGGGTGTACGTCGCTATACAGCTCGTCGGCAATGACGGACGTGTAGGATGGTACATACTCACATGCGATGTTCACGACCTCCTTCACCAGTCCGGACTGAGTACGCTGATACTCGTCGTTCGTCTCTTGGTAGTCTGTCGCAAGACTTTTCAACGTCTTGGTCGTAAAATATACGCCGGACTTGATTGTTCCGAGTTCAATGTATTTCTTGCTTTTTGCGATGGCTTTTGCATCCTAGGAGAAGAGCGTCAGCGCCAGCATATCCCATGAGCGACACAGGGAACCTACATTCTTTGTCAGTCGGAAGCAATAACCATATGTTGCCGAGTTTTCCAAATGTAGTTTCTTGTCGAGCTCAAATCCGAGGTCGTTTGCCGCGGCACGGTGCTCGGCGTCCAATCCATCTCTTGCCTAGTGAACGATGATCAGTTCTTGTTTGGCTGTCTAGGGCATTGAACTCTCACCTCCATGAGCTTAGTGGCCAACCTTTGCAAACCCTCGTCATACTCTGGTTTGATGGTATATGTATGTGTATCGAGAGACGCCAGATCGAGAGTGGTCTCCACCATATCAGAGTATTTCGAGAGATTGTCGGAGAGGTTCTATTTGGATGGGATCGAAATTTAGGACACCTATAGAGACAAAGAGACATACCCTGAAGGGTCCTAGGTATACGTCTTCTACGAGTTTTTGGTGTGCCTCATGTTCGTATTGAATAGCGTCGAGGGTTTCGATGAGACCGGGCAACTATTGACAGTTATTGGGGACGTTGAAGGATGAAGGTCGTTATGAGTGTTACCTTTAATACTACTTGGTACACGCGAACGACGTCTTCGAGGGAGGCAACACCTTTCTTGAACCGTTTACTGAGCCGGTGGAGATCAGGCATGAGTTTGAGATAGTCATCCTGACAATAGGTCAAGCTGGAATCGCAGGGCCAGCAATTTTTTTCACCTGGAGACCGCGCCTTGTCGTAGAATCCTCTATAAAGGTCTCGACCAGATCTTGCCTCTTTCCTGTGGTGGTTTCAGTATGGGAGAGGATATGGGGAACGTCGAGGACTCGCGTATTTCGTGCAAGTTGACGAGAGGCTGCTTGAGCCAAGTTGCGAGGAGTCTAGTTCCTTGGGCAGTCTTGCACTTGTTCAAAAGGCCCAACAGGGTAGACGACTTGTTGAGGCTGCCCTGTGTACAGGTCAGTGAATGTCAAGGCAGGGGCAAAGAGAGACTGACTGCTCCGTCGGAATCGACCAGTGATAATGCCTTTACGGAACTAGCATCCAGACGCATATATTGGGCGAGGTCATGGGTTTTGAGCTTGTATGCGCTGTGATTTGCGGAATCCGAGAGGAGAGAAAGATAGATGACAAGGGCAGCCAGAGCACCTTGCGCAGGAATTGCTATAACGCCATTGAGCGCATGCACTGTATGCGGGAGATACACGTACTGTTGACGCTCGGCGCATCTTCTGCATCCTCGGATCCGGTCAGCTTTTTGACATCTTCTACAATATTTTTGGCGGTAAACTCGCCTGTGCGTGGGTGAGTAGGAGGGTAAAGAGACGAGACAGGGACATACTCGGTTTTCGCTCCGAGATGACGATGTTACAACGCTCGAGAACAGCCTTGAGTTTTCCGAGGTCGAAATCGCGGTCGGTAGTGCCAGACGCGGTTCCTGTGGGTATGATAGCCTCTTTGACGGAAAGCTGAATGACGAGCGACTATAGGACGCGTCAGATGGAGACGCGACGCGTGGAGGGGTGCACGCACCTCTGTGTTGGAAAAGAGGTCGTTGTCTACAAAATCGGCGACGCCTATTTCGCGCACGCTGGTGTCTGCATACGCGATGCTGACGTTTTTGATCTTTGCCTTGTCGCCGCTGGAGGCGGAGGCGATCTTGATTGCAATGACGACGGGCGCAGAAAGCACGTCCGAGTTGGCAAAGAGAAGGTCCTCGACTGCCTGGAGGTTTCCCGGGGATGCCTGGAGAGGGGGTCAGCGGGTGCAAAACAGAGTTATCGTTACTTGCCTCTTTCTGGAGAACAAACTTGGATGCCTTGCGCCCCTGACCTGGTGCGGGTACCCAGATCTCGACGCGGAGCTGCCTGACAGTGAGGGCCTCGCGCAGAAAGGAATGTGCGAGGGTGTGATTGAGGGTGACGCTGGGCAGACCTCCTCCCGCCTTTCCGAGGTACTTGAGCACCGAGTTGGTGCGGAAGAGATGTGTCGCGACGTAGAGCGCGTCTTGTCCGTGAGTGGAGTAAAAGTCACCGCGGTCGAAGAGGCGCAGTGTCCCGTCCTTTTCGTGCAGACCTTTGAAGAACGCGACGAATCCCGGATCAAAGTCTTGCTCGCCGACTTTTTCTTTTTCGCGTCCGTACATGATGGAGGTTGTCACACAACTTGTGTGACATGGTCGACTTGCTCGACTCCCCCACCCGCGTCGGCGCCGTCCGCGTCCTCGGCGCTCGACACACAGCGCCCGCCTTTTTCGACTGGATCGTCGCTCCTCACATCCGAATCCCGCCCCACTCAACATTCCGCGACGTGCTCGACTCTGCCACAGCCGTCTCACACGCCTTCACCAGCACCGGTCTCTTCCGCTCACACTCTGTCCGCATCCTCCCCGCAGCCAACGGCGACACCGGCGCCGTCGACCTCGTCTACGACGTCAAAGAGCGCGGCAGGTTCTTTGTAAAAACATCCACCGAGCTCGGCGACGGCGAAGGCAATGCAGTATGTACCTTTTCCCTCTCTGTATGCGCGCTTACCCCCGCCCCAGTCACTCGAGGGCCGTCTCACCAATCTCCTGGGTCGGGCAGACGTCCTCTCCCTCAACGCCTCCCTCGGCACCAAGACAAAGCGCGCGTTCGACGCGTCCCTCTCCTTGCCCGTCATTCCCGACATGTCCTCCCACGCCTTCCTCAGCCTTGTCGGCACAGAGCGAGAGCTTGGCCCACAGGGCGGCGGAGGTAGGGAGGAACGCATGGCACTCAGAGCTGGTCTAAGAAAGTCCGCACGCCCGGGCAACGAAATCGCCGCAGAGCTCGCATGGAGGTGCATTGGCTTTCTCAGCGACGACGCTGGCATCAGGTATCACAGTCCCGCCTCTCTTACTCCAGCCCGCATTCACCCCCTCATCAGCATCCGTCAGTCTGCCGGTCCCGCAGCCAAAGCATCCTTGTCTCACACCTATACCCGCGACACTCTCGATGATTCCGTCATGCCCACCTCTGGCTCCCTCCTCCGACTCGTCAACGAGCTCTCACTCACTAGCAAGCTCGACTCTTTTGTCCCTCCATCCAGGAACATTCTTGGAGAGGACAATAATGCGTTTTGGAAGACGGAAACCAATGCTAAAAAGGGTTGGTCATTGACAAATGGACTGGCAAGTCACTCTCCGGACATGTCCTGCAAACTGTGACTCATGAAGACATACAGACGCTCTCCCTGACAGGTCGCGCAGGTCTTCTCCAACCCCTAGCAGGCGACCCAAGTACTATACACTACTCGGACAAGTTCCAGCTCGGTGGGCCTCTCAGCGTAAGAGGTTTCGGGCCCTCTGGCATGGGTGGCCACGAAGGATGTATGTCGTCTCGTATCACTACATCTTCAGCGCCGCTGACCTGCCCTTGCAGCGACATCCGTAGGCGGAGATCTTTATTACTCGTTCGGACTGTCGCTATTGGGCAATATTCCTACACGTCCCCAGTGGCCAACCAAATTCCACGCGTGGATAAACGCAGGGAGATTGCAAGGCATCGATAGATGTATGCCTCTTTCTGTCAACTCCAGTTTGCAAACTCACATTACAACTCTTAGCAAACGTCTTCCAATCATTCCACACGGCCCTCGCACAACCATCTATAAGCGTCGGTCTAGGTCTTGTATACCGCTTCGACCCCGTCCGCGTAGAAGTCAACTTTAGCGTGCCCCTTGTCGCTGCCAAGGGTGAGGTATTGAAGCGGGGTCCACAGGTGGGCATCGGCCTGGACTTTTTGTAGCGCGCATCCATCATCCTTTGCTACGCTGCATGCTTCCTTTTCCTCGTGTGAGAGACAGTAGTTGTGGAGTGACTCGCCGTGTGGGCGGTTTAGCACGTGCCAGTCATCGGCAGGTAAGCGGAGTACTTTGTCGTACAGGAAAACGCTTCTCGGAGCAATCAAGGCCTGTGTCAACACTGGAGACATGCTTGAACAAACATTTTGGACATCACCACGGTCGAGCAGCGCATAAGGTACTCTATATACCTCTGAGTTTTGTCAGCGCACGCACCTCGAAAGAGGTGGGTGTGAGCAGCGTCCACACTCGACTATCCGGGCGGTTAACACGAGGCTGGTGCTTCACCTGGCAGCCAAAGCCTGTGCCAACATCGGCAAGTTACTGAAACAAACATTTTGGTCGTCTGCGAAGTCAGTTCGTGTCTACAGTGGTCTCGGAAGTGATGGTCCAGCAAAGCGGGCGTATTCGCGATTACCGCCAACGCTACCCTCGTCATGAAACTCACCTATCCGCGTCTCTCACAAACAACGATCCGCCAGCTATGAGCGTGAGCACATCATTCAAACAACTTGTGCAACACGACAGCCCGTTCCTTTGCGAGGCGTACGCACTCGCCCAACGTTCCCGAATCTCGGCAACCCAACATCTCTCCCTCGCCTCCGTCGTTTTCGCCCATCGTTCCCCGCTCGACGCTGACTACACCCCCTTCTGCATCGACGACGACAGTGATCGTGGACGTGAGCAAAGGCTCTTCGAACGAGGTGGGATCTGCTAGGAGTGTGGGCGTGCTGGAGAAAAAGAAAGCACGTCGGCAATCCACGTGCGCGTAAAAGGCCGAACGCACGTACCTCCCGCCAACGCAGCCAAAGCTTTGACCGACGACCCGGCGTGTCTTGTCGAGCGATAAAGGGACGCGGTTAGAGCGACTACACGTCGTCGTGGATGCGTCCGGGTCGAATGTCGCATCAGGAAGGGTCACTGAGGATCGGGATGCAGCGTGATCGAGATAGGACACGCGTCAGATACACACCGTTGTCGAGCGCCGCCATGATGGCGACGAGTGCAGCGTCGAACGCGTTGCCGTCGTAATTGAGGCAGGTCAAGTCCACGTATAGACACCAAGCTGCTCGACCGGGTGATATGCAGAGCGTGTGGAGGGGTAAGACGTTGGACCTGTTACACTGTGGTCGGTGCATGAATCGAGGGTGGAGGACGAGACAGACCTGACGAGCGCGTCGTTGAGTCTCTCAGAGAGGACTTGTGCCTCGTCCGATGGCGGCCCGGGCTTGAACTTGGGCGAGCACATCGCTGGGAGGTCGATGTTGGGGACTTTGACACCGTCAGGCGAGGTAATGGCTCTGGCGTTGTGCACATACCTACGAACCCGCGATCGGGCGCGTCCAGCTCAGGTTCCGCGATCTCGGCCTTGACGCCACAGACCACGATGGTCTTGCCCATGCGCACGAGGGCCGATCCGTCAGCTGTGGATATGGATCCTGAGAGGGGTTGGGTGGGTCAACCGCTTACAAAAAAAAAGGAAGTGGAGACACACCGACGTTGACGAACACGTCTCTCCACGCGTGTGGTTCGCGTCCGTCTGGTCTGACGCCCTCTGCGAGGAATCTGTCAAGATAGACGTGTGGATGGAGCCGTTGGAAGATTTGAGCGCGCAACGCGTCCGACATCGCACGAGTACTAGTCAAACAAGGTAATATCGCTGCTTCTCGATAGCTACTACAGACTACGTGTTATCACGGGTCTCATCCTCTTGGACGATCACCATGTCCGAGTCCGACGTCCACAAAAAACCGCGTGTCGACGACGACGACGACGACCTCGACGACCTCGATGGTCAGTTTCCTCACCCTGTCCTTTGCACGTTTGCCGAGATTCATCCATCCCACCAGATGTCCTCGATCAGTTCTCGCAGCCAGCCCAGCAACAGCGTTCGAGCTCCCCCAAGGCTCCACCTGCTCCTGCGAAGCCGTCCGCGCAGCCAGAATCCTCCAGCGATGCCGAACTCGAGACCCAGTTCTCCAAGGAGATGGAAACGCTCTTCAAAGAGCTCGGGATCGGTCCACGGGAAGGGTCGGAGGGGGCTGGTGGGGGGGATCCGGAGCAGCAACGGCAGTTCGCAGCTGCATGGGAAGCGATGCTCGTCGAGGGTATGAACGGTATGACCGACACGTCTGCAGAGGATGCTTCGTCTCCAGACCCGCCGAAAGGAGACGATTTCCAGTCCAAGATCCACTCGACGATGAACAAACTCAGGGAGAGCGAGTCGGGTCTCCAGGCGTCCGATTCGAGTGCCAGTGGCGGCGATGCCTTGGAGTCGCTGCTGTCCCAGTTGGGAGGCCTTGACGGCGACGCTCAGAACGACGAGAATCTCCAGGGGGTGTTGGAGGCCATGATGGGCCAGCTTATGAGCAAGGAGGTGTTGCACGAGCCGTTGAAGGAGTTGTACGAGAAGGCGAGTATTTACGATCTCTGTCTCAGCGATCTGACGAGGAACACGGTGCTAGTTCCCTGACTATCTCGACAAGAACAAGAGCGAGATATCGCTCGAGGACAAGAAACGCTTCGATGAGCAGATATCGTGCATCAAGCGATTGCTAGACGAATTCGAGGCAGAGACATATCAGGACGACGACGAAACGTCCCGCGAAAAGATCGTCGAGCTCATGACCGAGGTATGCTCCCGCCTTGTCTGACACGCGGTGCGGTGACCAAGTCCGTGTAGCTGCAATCGCACGGCTCTCCTCCCGAAGAAATTATGGGTCCACTTCCACCCGGGTTTAGCATGGGCACAGATGGACTGCCCAACATGCCAGAGGGATGCAACCCAATGTAGATTTAGTCACGTGATGATATGAACCACCATCATGTTGTTGTCTTAGACTCTTTGATATCGAACATATGTCGACCCGACCGTCCACGATCGATGGCGACGACGGCGACAACAATGCCCGACGTCGCCAGCCATTTCGCCCTCTTCAACCCTTCAGAATGTCTCGCTCGCCCTCCCGACCCACCAAGTCCATCGATATCAATACACCACCACGCGAGACCATCCTGACGCCCCGCGCGACACCCAAACCCATCAGGCGCAAAACCGTATCTCGTCACAAGCGCCCAGCGACAAAGGTCAAGAACGAACCCCCCGACATCGATATCTCCAGGGTCCGTCCACCCTCGCCCTCGGATGACCCACTGCTGCTCTTGGGCACACCCCCGATAGGTAGCCCACCTCTGCGCGCACGCTTGACGCCCAGTTTCTCTTCGTCCCCGGACGCGGGGGGCGCAGGTCCCTCGCTGTCGTTTACGGCGCGTCTCTTTCACTCTGGAAGGCGGAGCAACGCCTTTGGCTCTCCAGGCTCGTCGGACGCAAGCGATATGGAACATGCGCTTCCCAGTATATTCGGTGCACCGCGCACCATCGCAGAGACGAGCGGCGCGTGGAGCGATTCGGACGACGATGCGTTGAACCTCAAGGGCGAGTTCACGGGAGAATTCACAGGCAGGTATACACTTCTCAAGGTCCCCACCAAGGTGGACCCACCGCCGCGCGTGACATCATGGGGACGGCCTGTCAGCCCGTTTCCCTACAGCGAGATTATGGAGCGCTCGTTTGCAGAGGGCGGCGAGGACGTTCCGGAGGCGATGGACGTGAGCGAGGATGTGGACGCGTGGGAAGTCGCTACAGAGCCTCCGCTTTCCGAGACGGAAGCTTCGCCGCCGCCCTCGGTCTCGGAGGACGAGTTTGCGGCGCTGGACGATGACTTGGCCTTGTTTGATCTGGATGCGGAGTCGACTCTGGTTCGACCACTCGTGGAGCCTCGAGAAGAGTGCCCAAATTCGGACCGGACCAGCTTGGAGGAGGAGGAGGAAGAAGAAGAAGAGGCACAGATCCATCGCGAACTTTCGGTTATGGCCGACGACGATCCTAATGCCCTTGTTGATTCCTCCGAGGTTGTTCATGTTATGGAGGATGGTTCTTCGGATGTAGAAGACGATGTAGAGGGAGAGGACATCATCAAGATTACCAGCGATGACCCTAAAGCTGCTGCCCGTGCTGCAGCCATCCTGAAATTGGTAGGGGAATGCGATCAATCGAGTGTATCGGGTCATCCTGATCGATCGTTTCTAGCATGATTATGATTGTATTCTTGCCGCCGAAAAGAAGAAGCAGTCTGCGCGGGCCAGCAAGGCCACGCGACAACGTCGCAAAACGGTCGAGAACGCTGGGATTACCAAGTCGTATGTAGACTTGAAGAACCCACGGTGGCAACCACTCCAGGGGAGCGAAGCATCACCAGGATCGCGCAGTCTTCCACTGCTTGAGCTTTGGCGGGATGCAGAAGATAGTGTTTTCCTTGAGCACCATTCCATGAGCTACTACGAACCCTCGTTCACGTTGTCGCCTCTGAAGACAGTGACCACTCCTCCCGAACCCCTCCTTCCTCCCACGGGAGAGTGGACTCGTGACTGCTGGAAACGTTTGGACAAGTGCCTGGCTGCCGAACGGCTTGCCGTTGCAGCATCGCGCGGTCTCGGCTCGGACGTACTCGCAGACGTGGAGGAGATTTCGAAAGACGCCGTCTTGGACCGGTTTGCGGAGCAACTCGGGGGTGCGTCTGTCTTGCTCGGTCTTGGAACTGACTGGTCCAGGCGAGTCGGCATGACATCTTGTCTTGGTAGTCCAAACTCACATTGCTCGCAGGGATCGTTTGATGCTGAGATTGGACGTGTTGATCAAGAAGCAGGCACGGCGTGCGATGCGCACACAGACCGCGACATGTCAAGATAGTACCCACCCACAGACGCGCTATCGGGGACTGTTGAAAGAAGCGATGGCGCTTTCAGGGACACCGGAGGGTTGCGTGACCTCTGCATCTAATTTGTTCCTCTCTGACGCATTCAAGACGATGCGGATTCTCCCTGACTTGTCGCTGTCCGGCTGGAAGACGAGCGATATACGGGATCCCATTCGGACGCCTTCGCGGACGCCCGATCCCGGGCCGATGCACCCAAAGGATAAGGTCCATCTCCGACACGCGTCGGTGCCGCCAAAGTCGAGAATACCGATTCGGCCGAAGCGGCTGGTCGATCTGCGGCATTTATCGCCAATCAAGGCCGATCGAACGGGACGATCAGCAAGGCGGAGTAGTGGATGTAGCGTCAAGGATTTGGTGAAGCAGTTTGAGAGATTGGATAAATTTGAATGAATGTATTCAAGGCGAGGCCATGTATGTGTTGTACGTGTTTTGTTTCACTTCTTTCTGGGACTACGCTGGACGCAGCACTTGATCTATGAGAATGTTTGTTTGAAGGAGTCATATGGAATTTATATCGCTGTCTTGGTTTGTACATACATATGACAGATCCAACACCGAAGTTGAAGGGGGATTCCTGAAACGCTGGGTAGACCGATACACTTTATACATATCACTACTTCCAATTATCTGATTGGTTTAGAACAGGGAATGCATAGACCGCGTGTAAGTACTCGGAATGATAGATATTATTTACTGACAGAATTCACATAAAGGTCCTGACGGGCAGGGACAAGGGATAGGCACTCAGCGGACGACATCGGATGAATCGCTGTGGGGTGTCCCGGATTGATCCGCCACGCGGGGGTGCTGCTGGTGTGGATGGGAGAGCTTGTCAAGGAAGGCAGCGATGCCGTGCTTGTCCTTTGACGCGGCCCTGGAACCTGGGTCGCGAGAGACGGAGCGGGAGCGAATGTTGCCCGCGCCACCACGTCCGGTGGATTCGAGCTCGCCGTGCAAGTGATGGTGCGGGACGCTCTCAATGGCGGGTTCGTGTGCAGCAGTGATATTGGCAGCGCCGCCTCTGCCGGTCGAATGGCTGCGAAACCGGTCCGACACTGTCAGCAAGGCACAGGGGGGGAGATGGGGGTACTGACATGCCCTCGTGATGCGCATGCAGCATTCGTTCCTGCTCGTCCATGGATTCCTCCTTGAGGGTAGTAGTTCCGGCGTGGATGTTCCCTGCACCGCCCCTACCAGTCGAGTGCATGAGTCCAGCGGCCGGATCTCGGGAACGGGAACGATCAGAGATGATGTTTCCGACACCACCCCGCCCTGAGGAATGCTATTCGGGATGTCGGATCTCGGTATGAGGGAACGGGTCCTGGTGGGGGAATGCTCACCATGGTGGTCGCTTCGGCGTGTTCACGTACGAGCCTGGCCTGGCGGTCGACCTCTGCTATGTCCCTGGAAGGTTCTTGAGAAGGGGAGCGTATGTTTCCGGCACCACCGCGTCCGACGGAATAGATCTGGTCGAATGAGATGTCAGTAGACGGGCGAGAGAGAGAGAGAGGAGTACTCGCTCTGTCGGGGTGGGCCAAGGGCTCGCGGCCGCGGGTGGGTGAAAAGTCATCCGGGCCATCTGCGGGACGGGCGTCGCGAGATTGAGAGGAACGCCTGATGTTGCCTATTCCACCTCTGCCCGACGATTCCTGCGCGACGGCAAGTCAGTACGGGCAAGGCGACTCAGTGCAAGAAGGAAGAAGACTCACGAAGGCGTCGCGTCCCCTGGACACGGAGCGACGGTCAGAGCTGATCGGAGAGTCTGTCATGAGAGTGTGTGAGCGATCTAAACCGGGAGACGGTTTTAAGTACTGATAGGCTACAGAATAGACGCCTAGTGTTATCTAGAGCGTTATCTCTGTAAAGGGGCTTATCTCGCCGACAAGCTTCTTATCTGCCCGACAGGCATGGTTTTAATAGTCCTAAACAGTGCTTACCTGGTCCTGACTTGTCCAACGACGTCGTCTCCGCCACAGAAAGATCGTCGCCCTTGTCCTTGGATAGTGCCCGCGTCACCCGCGCCCCAATTGCTGACATCTGCTGCGATAGGAGGGTCCTGTGCGCTGGTGCTGCACCTGGTTTTGCTTCTGAACGCACGGCCATGCCTGTCAAGTCGTCTGTGTCTCGGCGGGGGTTCATGGCTGCTTAAATATGCTGCGAGTTGGTCAACAAATGAGGTCAACGTGCGTAAAAATGGCGCGGCCGCATCTTGCATAACGGCCGAGTCACTTCTGCCACCACTACTGGCCCCGTGCCTGATCTCACATGTCGCAGGACCGTGACCCTGGATCTGCCAAAGCAGGACTCGGAAGTTCCGGTATGTACGTTTCGTTACATTCTAAGCAAGTATTATTGGCCTGCCACTAAGCTTCCATCGGAATTCCGACGCCGGCCGCTGGTTACTACTAGCAATACAGGATCCCGTTCGTTCGCACCGTCACCTCCATCTACCACCGCGGCTGGCATGTAAACTCAAT
Source organism: Leccinum uliginosum (assembly GCA_038091455.1). NCBI lineage: Eukaryota > Fungi > Basidiomycota > Agaricomycetes > Boletales > Boletaceae > Leccinum > Leccinum uliginosum. The sequence continues at coordinate 26,984 of JBBPOM010000415.1, forward strand.
TTAAATACTAGGCTGTTGGCATGGCAGCAATTTCTGCCATTGATCGCCACTCTCAGCCCAGCCCAGGTAGATCCCTTTTTTTCTATTTACATATCTATATCTCTTCGCAGCTTGGCCTGGGTCCTTGACGACAACAGATGGATCCGAAATTCGCATATGGACCCCGACCTCCGTCATAGTCAAGCGATGTTCGGATCCATTGAATCACTCCCCGCACGTTCACGCAATTTCAATGCCAGAAGCACGCCATGGCGTCAGCAGACCACTTACTTGACACTTACCCTTCCTCATTGCTGCGGAATTCAGGACGAACGTTTGCGCTCTGGTTGGCTATGATCTCCAACCCTGAACTCAATTGAACGTCATTGAGCACAATTTGACCGCTTTGCGAACCCGTGGGGTACGAATGTGCCTCCTTTTTCAGTTCTTCAATTTGAAATTCATTCACAATGCGCCCCCGTGTAATAGATTGTACGTGCGGCTGTTGTCCTGATGCCGGCCTGAATCACTCCTAAGGTGATAGCCTGGCGACGGGGGGATTCT
>JBBPOM010000416.1:0-27520 GCA_038091455.1 Leccinum uliginosum
CCGTGCGTGCATTACGACTGGTCGTTCGACTGAAGCAGCCGTTCGGTGCGCTGGTGCTTGCCTTGGAGGGGCGTGCGCTGTACAAGCGTGTCGCGACGGACAGTTTTATCCGTGTTCAGATCCGGGCAGAGACGGCGTTGGAGAAGTTGATGGACAGTATCCGTATAGTCGATGTTCAGTAGTCACCAGTACTGGCTTTGGCTATTGTGTACGATGGATTAGCATGTAATGATATATCATTATCACCACATCGCCTCACCGAGATACGTCAGAGTGAGCCGGGGGGGGGACCAGAATCGCATGCAAGATAGCGGCTTGATAACGAGTATTCCCAATCCAGAGTTGGACGGATCTCGATTTCGTCGAAAAGTTCACGATCAAATAGCGACGACACGTGCGCGTACAGGCGAGTAAGATATGGATGGAAACGAGCGCCCAGGGTACAGGGTGGTACCTGCGTGAGAGTAAATGAGCGTGCATGCCAGGCCATGAAGGCGTGCTGTGCTGTGAATCCAGACATTCTCTTCATACCTGACCCAGTATGCTGTGGCTCCGAAAGAAGAAGCTCCACAGTGAGTATTACGTAGGCCAGGCCACCGATGAACGGTGCTGACGAGAGCAACAGAGCCGGGTAGGGCGGACAGTCCACTTCCCTCGGACAGTGGTCAGCAGGTGCATGCATCAGCGACCAACGAAAGAGAGGTCGCGATGGATACTCTGGAATCGAATGGAAAATGCTCCAATGTCGCACCTGACGCGATTCCAGTCGAAATCTTGGCTCAAGAGAGGATATCTTCGCTCGCTTTTCTTGCTGATGGGAAGCATGTCGTGACCGGGGGAAGGGAGAAGAAAATTCGACAACGGCGAGTGGAAGATGGGAAGGAGGTGGGGAAGCCAATGGACGTTGGGAGTGGTATTCTTGACCTGGCAGTCACGCAAGATGACAAGTGGATCGTGTGTGGGACGAGGAGTGGTCGAGTGATCGTCTGGGATGCGAAGACCCACGAAAAAGTGATAGAATTCCAAGCACACAATCGTTGGGTGAATGCGGTGGACGTTTCTGCTGATGGAACGAAAATCGCAACAGGAGGAGATGACAAAATACTCAGTGTCTGGTCGTTTTCCGATGGCGAACGACTTTTCGGTCCATTCAAACACGACAACTGGGTGGTCGCGGCCAAGTTCTCTCCTGACGGACGACGCATCGCTACTGCCACGTATCTTCGAGACTCTGTTCGGGTCTACGATGGCAGCAACCTCCTTGCAGACTTTCCAATTCGGGTCGGCTCGTGGCGCAACCGATCCCTCGCCTGGGCCAGCGACTCGAATCGCCTCTTTGCCTTGTCGAAAGACGGTAACATTCACAGTCTCGACGTGTCCACCAAGAACACGCTCGCGAAATGGCGCATCCACAGCGACGACAGTCCAAGCTGTATGGCACTGGCATGCAACGACACAATCATCGCAGCCTCTTCTAATTCGTCGCTCTCATTCTGGGACACTAAGACGCGTCAACAAATCGGGACTGTCATCCACCACTCCCACTTCACCTCGTCCATGGCCATCTCGCCATGCGCCATCGCGACCACTGGAAAAAACAACATCACACTGAGGAGTCTGTCTGACATCCTTCCCTCACCCTACCGCGACATTGTGAGTGACATTGCTTGTGTATGATCCCATCCTTATCCGTTTGTCCTTAGCCGCTCCAGGCGCGCATGAAGCAAGAACTTCGGTGGTTGAAGATTGAAGATATTTACGACGTGGTTATGGCCCTCCGTGCCAGGGACTCCCGTCAAAGTACGCTTATTAGCTATATGCCTCTGCTCCGTTGACATTTGTTTCCGTCAGATGACGGTATGGCGAACCTCGAGAAAACCATCAAGGAACTACGTGCCCAGCTTGCTACATCCGACCAGGAAAAGGTCGGCCTCAATGAAACGATCAACTCCCTTCTCGCACAGAATGAAACCTCAAGTGCGTTCTCTCCGCCTTCCACCCCATTTGTTAACAGTCCGATTCGTTAGATCGCAAAATCACTCATCTCGATGACACAAACAAAGAACTCCGCGGCGTGGTCGTAGCATCTCAAGGCTCAGTCGATCGATTAACCCAGACTATCAGGGCACTACGCGCAGACGTCGATCTACCTGAAATGAGCTCAGGTGCGTTTTGGACCATCCACGACTGACGGCACTCTGACCCGTTCTCAGCACCCATTATGCGACAAATAAACGAGCTCGAGATTACCACTCAAGAACTTGGTAACCAGTTCACCACATGCAAACATGCCCTCATTGCAAATGACAAGAAGTATGAGTGTGAAACATTGTACGCCAACGGTCGCATATATGATGCTGCACAGCATATTGCGAATATGATGACCGAGGATCTGTGGCATAATGAACTAGTCGACCATTGGCTGAAAGGTGAGCTTGTGCATCTTGTCCTAGAATAGTATATTCAATCCCTACCATCAGAATCCACCCACCGGTGCGCATCAAGGCTTCAGGAGATCGGAGACAAGGCATCAAGTTCCCAGAAACATGACGAGGCCCTTTCAGCTTACTCCTCAGTCTTGTTGCTCACTCCCTCGCCTCCGGAAAGTGTGCTGATAGGATGGGCGAGAATGGCACTCATGCGTCGCTCAGCGAGTGAGGCATTGGGTACCGCGAAAAAGGTATGGTTGATTTGGTATTTGAGAACTGCGTGATGATTCTCATTTCGTTCAGTTCAAGCTTCCCATGTTTCGCGTTTATCTGGCGGTCTGCAATGTTCTCGAAGGTGATGATCGTCTTATAGAGGCGGTCGAATGTTTTCAGAGGATGAAAAATGAGCTATCAGAGGAGACAAGCATCCTCGACGAGCGACTGCAGTGGGAACTCGGCGAGTAATCCCACTTTTCACTTGGAGACTAATCTGAAGATCTCTCCAGATTTCCGACGACGTTGTAGCGAAAAACTGGAAAACGGGGGTGATGCAGCAATGAATGCAAAGAACCATGACGCGGCCATGGGATCCTACTCAAATGCACTCTCACTTCACCCAATGAATATCAGTGACATCATACTGAAATGCTGCAAGGCGCGAGTTGGCTTCTTGGAGGATGAACTCATAAACATCACCCAGGTATAGATGAATTGTATACCGAGTTGACTGCGCTGACTGCACAATTAGATCATTGAACGCGACCCATCGAACTACAAAGGGTACAAAAGGAAACATGCGCTATTACACAGCCTAGGGCGTTATAAGGAAGCATTTGAAGCATTTGAGACGATGTTGTCTTACATGGAGACATCACCTGACCCACAAGCTCGAAGTAAGTTGTTCTCATTTATGTTGCGCAGATGAGCTGATTTTGTGGCGACAGGCATGCGGCGTTCTTATCTCGACGCGACTCCACTGATCCAAAAAGCCGTCGAACAGACAACCCGTCTCATTCCCCATGTTCTCATCGACACCACTACTGGTCGTCTCTGTGATAAGAAAATGCAAGAGGCAGCTTTCGAGGAATGCTCCATGTTCAACGAGTTACGGTCTTCCATGATTGTTCGGCATCGGCTCGACCATGCGCGCATCCAGCAGGAGGTGCAGAAGTTCTATGAATATGTGATGTTCTCACACAGGTGGCAGCCACCCGAGCCATCGTTTCAAATGGTGCAGAATACCCTGATATATGGACTCCCTCCATCCCCTGCGAACAACAAACTCGTCAGCTTTTGCAACCTCGTAAAGTCCCGGCGCTTCCGGTGGGCATGGAGTGATACGTGCTGTGTCGACCAGAGCGACAAGGGAGTTCAGCAAGAATCAATTGTTGCCATGTTTCAGTGGTATTGTCGTGCGGCGCTCACGATCGTTCATCTCCTCGGTGTTCACTCGAAATCGCAAAGAAAGGGACTTTTGTGGGAAAGCATCTGGAACACTCGTGGATGGACATACCAAGAGTACGTCGCGTCGAGGGTCGTACAATTCTATACAGAAGATTGGAAACCGTACCTGGATGTCGAGTTGTTCAACCACAAGGAATCACCCCTGATCCTCTCCGAGATGGAACAGGCAACCAATTTTGCTACTCAGGCCCTCACAACGCTTCAGCCAGGGCTGACCAGGGTGCGCGAGAAACTGTACTTGGCTTCGAGTCGCGAGACGACGCGAGTAGAAGATATCGCATACTGTCTGTTCGGTATCTTTGATGTCGCACTCCCGGTCATATACGGTGAGGGCACGCGAGCAGTCCGTCGTCTTCTGGAGTACATCTTGACCCAATCGGATAACGTCACACTTCTCTCCTGGACTCGGGCTGGCAACTCCGGTAGTAATGCCATTAGCTACCTCCCTGCCGACCTCATTGTCTACGACCACATCGAGCCTCCTCACGTTCCGCAGCCGATCGAGACCGCCGAGATGGACAGGATGACGATGGCCTTGCAGTCATCCTTGCCGGACCCCTTGCCGGCCGTTCAGTTGTACGAGCGGCTGCACGACCTTCCCCCTCTTTCGATCATGACTGGTCGACTCCGCCTTCCTGGATTTGTTTTCTCCGTGACATCCCTCGCCGATATCACAGTGAAACGTGGATCTGACTCGATCGTTCATGTTTATCATGCCACTACGCCCATCCTCGGCGACATACGCATTGAGACCAACGACGACTTGGTCGGAATGCACGGCTTGGTCCTCATCCATCCTTGGATCAGTCCCCTTCTGAACAGGGATTTCGCTGGCGGGGCTGCTGAGTTTGATCTAGCGGTGCGTGCATTACGGCTGGTCGTTCGATTGAAGCAGCCGTTCGGTGCGCTGTTGCTTGCGTTGGAGGCGCGCGCGTTGTACAAGCGTGTCGCGACGGACAGTTTTATCCGAGTTCAGATCCAGGCAGAGACGGGGTTGGAGAAGTTGATGGACAGTATCCGTATAGTCGACGTTCAGTAGTCGTGGATTCCCACGTGCGCGTGATCCCTGACTTTCATTATTGTATACGAAAATGCACTTTATGGCAACGTACTCTGGGTCAAGAGCAACTGAAGCCAAGGCTTGGTAATCCGGGACCCGTCCCGCCAGGGAAGTCTCTGTTGTTATCATCCTCCAGTGTGATCAGGCCTCCACTGGGGCTGGCGGCAGCCGGCCGGCATGTCGACCGTGTACATACTGGCAGGCCAGACACTGGCATTACTACTTGCACCCGGGTGATGGTCGGTGGATCTCGTACCGCCACCGATGAAGTGAAAATCCACCAGGGTGGGGTCTGGCGTCGCTGTGTCAACGTCAAGTTTTAACGGTAGAGCGCATGATCAGGGCTTACCCTCCGAAGCCCGGACGGAAACCAGCATGGGTGCGGCTGAATACTGTGCTTGCTGCATCTCGCTGTGCGCGTTTGATTGGCACCCGAGATCCATTAAACTAGACCAGCCCAACATCCACATCGAAGCAGCCGAACGCCGAGCACGGCGGTGCAGAAACGGATCGTGCATCGAGCGACGGGCCAAGGGAAGATGATGCAGAAAAAGACAAGGATGGTGATGGAGACGGGAAGATCAAGTACTGCCAGTAACGACGCGAGGGGATCACATGTTCATTCCACTGTCGATCCCCTCGTCCGTCTTTTATGGGCCCGCAGCGCAGGAGTTGGGGTATCGCTATATTTTTTCCCTCGGACTTATGATCAACATTAATCCACCTAGGCCTGTGTGATAGTTTGATGGAATGCTAGGTTGAGATACGTGTATCATGATATATGCCACAGAACGGGATTGGAATTGGGCGGCAGATGTAGGTAGGTGTCATGCCTGCAATGATCGTTTGGCGTTCTGTGTTGACAATCGTTGCAAATTGCAAATGGGACCCGCCGATCGATCGTGTTCTTCAAGCCAAGACCCTTTTCAACGTTCGGAATACGCTCAACTGACCACTATCCATATCTGAAATTCTCCCTCGTGCTTCTCAACATGGTCCAAGTCAACGATCCGAAGCCGAAAACGAAACGCGAGAGACGATAACGAAAGGCACTTACGACGTCCAGTCGTTTCTTGTGCACACACCACACCGAGAACGGATATCGGTATGCTGATTGGTTCGGGACAAACTCGACAGGACAAAGCCCCTCATTGAAAGCGACTCACCGGGCAACTTCCATGGACCAGGTACACATTTGCTGCTTTATCTCCCAATCTCACCCGCTCGATTATGCTCGCGATGCGCACCAGAATGTAGACTGAGTAGCCCAAGGTATAACCCGCTCGGTGGACATATGGAGATCTTGGGGCTAAGGTCGTAGAGATCAATAGCGAAAGGAAGGTGCTAACGGATTGAGGGTATCGTGGATTGGGTCCTGCATCCCTCTCTTTTATTTGTCGATTGTCGGGGAATGCTCCCGGCCGCACTCCCGGTCAAGTCAAACTCATAGTCGCCTTTCTCGAAGTTTGGGCCGTCATTAGCTTCGTATGTTTGGAATTCGTGTTTTTCTTCTCCTGACTGTTCGGTCTCGCCTTGGGCTGCAAACGAGGGCTATTACTTGCATGTCAGGAATTGGAGGTACGTCTCCAGACGTGTGGCTCCGAGAAAACTCGTTTACTCGGCTGCGAAAGACCCGAGAAATGTGGAGAGCTCAAACGGCCCTATGCTAGAACTGGAATGCGAGCACGAGAGATATTTGACGTCAGATCAACGTACCAATGGGCGACGGAAACAAGTCCGCCAAAGCGTCCAGAGATGCTGAAAGCATTGTTAGAAATGACACAAAAGAGAATAAGGCATGCATGGCCTCTCCAAACGTCTAAGTAGTCAACAGAAAAGAGCGACCAAGTTTCAACCCAAAAAAGGAAACTCGTCTTGCGTTGTGGCACGACATGCTCGGGATCGAAGACTACGGCAGCGACGTCGAGAGCGGCGATGAAAACCTGAAGAAGTCGAAACTCGCACCTCCATCGACTTCCAAGTCGACATTTGCGCTCCCTCCCCCAAAGGCGCTCACCCTCCCTGCGCCTTCGAGTTCGACCTCCGCAAAGCCAAAAAGAATAAAAAAGATAGCCATCAATCTGCCTTCCCTCCCGCCCTCCGCAGACGACGACGATGACAGTCCACCAGCAAAGAAACCCCGTGTCACACCGAACGCAGGCGCCGGAAAGTCATCTCTTCTCAGCATGCTACCAGCGCCAAAGCAATCAATGCCTGTGATCGAGAAGAAGAAAGAGGAGCGCGTGCTCGGGGGTGGAGGTGGCCCTGGCTTGGTGTTTCGTACTTCAAAAAGCAGCGAGGTAGGGCTTCCCGATGCCGCTGAACTCGCAAATACATACAGACCCTCTGTCGATGCCGATCACGGGGGAGACGCAGACGTTCAACCACCTCCCGACACTTCCGCGCCATCGACATCCTTCTTCCCTCTGTCTCTCAAGAAAGGCAGGGTCAACATATCACTTGACAACGAGGGTGGCCCCTCTAGACCCCCGCAGCCCCATAAAACGGCAGCACCCGCCGTCGACTTCTTCTCGCTCGGCTCAAGCACCCCCACTACCCGGCCAACAACCACCCCGCCAGTCATCACTAGTGTACCGTCCGCGTCCACATCTGCATCTGCGTCGTCCACCTTCACCGTATCCTCCGCCCCTGCTATCTCAACCTTCCGCCCGCCCTCGCCCACGCTCGACGATCCCTACCCAGGTTACTACCAGCTCCCCTCTGGCGCCTATGCTCCCTACGACGCCGAATACTACGCTTCCCATGCCAAGAAATGGAAAGCAGACTACGACAAGCATATCCGCGCGCTCGAAAAGTCGCAGTACGAGCCCACAGAGGCAGACGGTGCGCAGGACGTCGACATGGCGGCAGAAATGGAAAAGTCCCGTCGAGAAATCAAGGAGCGCGAGGACAGGAAAGCGTTGACGGCTGGCAGGTTTACGGAGAACGAAAACGGGGAGGTACAGATGCCCAGGATGAATGTCAAGGGTGCCAAACTTGGCGGAGTAGCGAGGTCAAGGCATCAGTTGACGACCTTGCTGACCGAAGCATATCTGAACCGGGAAGCCCTGGAAGAGAGGATTTCCCAAGGCCGCAGGAATAGAAAGGAAGCCGGCAACAAGTATGGTAAATACATTCAAGGCCTTGTCATTGTTTTCCACTGGGGATTAATCATATTGAGTCTAGGCTTCTAAGCTGATTTTAGTATGAAACGTGCTCATCGGGATAGGGATGGAGCTACTGGGTGCCCAGAAAATAATCATGGGTATGAACGACTGCAATCTAACTTGGGAAACGGAATAACCTGTATGTCATCATAGAGTATGGATTTTGACAGAGTTAACTATGTAGTTGAAAGGTAAGATACTATGCTACATTCGACTATCCCTCAACATAAACTTCCATAATCAATCCCTGCAGTCGAATTATCTCAATGACTAGCGCATTGCGACCAAAGCATCATTCAGAACATTCATCGTCCGGAAGAGAACTCTGTAAAGTACCACATTCAGCCCTGAATCGACACCAGGCAGCAAAAAACAATACGGACTGGTTACGCTCTTGGTGCCTTCACTGATAGCATGCTTCGCGAGCTCGCCTGGCAAAATCAACCTGACCGCTGTTTGTATCTCCCTTGAAGAAAGCGTCGATTTCTTGCCGTACGCCGCGAGCTCTATATAACACCAACCCGACGGTCAGCTCAGCAACAGGTCCCCCATTCGACAGGACAACATCCCACTCACTGCTTGCCTCGGTTGCAATCCTCTCGAACAAGTCGTTTACGAACGAGTTCAAGACCGCCATGCCCTTGTTCGAGATGCCCGTCTCGGGATGGACCTGCTTCAACACTAGAGACATGCCCCCGAATCAAAAAGAAAAGAAAAGAAAAGTCAGCAACTTATTTCTAGATCAAGTAGACAAACGGCCAAACGCACCCTTATAAATATAACTGCTATATGTCTCCTTCCTCGCCTTCTTCCTCTTCTTGGGAGGTTCTCCCCCCTGGCCACTCGCTTTGGCACCCGACTTGGGTGCTGCAGAAGAGGCTGGAGCCTTGCCCGCCTTGGCGGGCTTGGAAACAGGTGCTTTAGAAGCCTTGGAAGCTGGAACGACACTCGAACTTTCTGCAGTTGCCTGTAAGGTGTGCGTCGCGTCGCGCAATGGCGGGTTAGAAACCTCATATCCGCGAACAAAAAAAAAGAGTCTTACCTTGGCAGCTACCATCGTATTTGTGGTGTGGAGGAATGAGAGAATGGAAGAAGGTTGGGACCACACACTGACAACTCGACGCGCGACGCGTTTTATAAGCGCGTCCTAGCGGAGTTGCAACCACGTGGCGACTTGCGTCCCACCGAATATTGCAACTGTCAATTGGACGGTCAACTGACCTGCACTGCAATTATCTTGCTTTACCTTGACGGACGAGTCCATGCCACCAGCGAGGCTCGTGCATATGATGATGCTCTGCTCTCGACCGAGCATTGTCTCCACACACTTCTGAATCGTAGGCCCCAGTCTCAGACTTGGGTCAGTCGCACGCGCGCCTGCTGTCGTTCAATTTGACTCAGCGCCCATAGCTGGCTGTCCCGTCAGCATCGTATCAAGCTTCTCTGCCAAAGCTTCGCTTGCCTCAGGCTCGTCAGGGAACACGCCCATTCCCGAAGGAACAAACAACAGCGCCTCTCCTGCACAATAACGAAGTCCGCAACAGCATCTAGTTGGAGGTTCACCTCCACCTTACGTACTGATGAACACTCACATAGCGAGATGTTGTTGTTCGCGTGTCAGCATGCACAAGGACTTTATAGGTCGACGATGGTCAGTGCGACAGATACCGCAGTTGATGTTTCCATGGAAGGGTCGAGAAGGGAAAGCCGTTGTTGGAGGCCAGCAGTTTGAGACGAATTGAATGTCCTCTTCTGTAGTCTATGCAGGAACCGCCGACACGAAAATGACTCGTCGAAGTCTCCGAACATGCGCTGCGAATAAAGCCGAGATCAATCCAAGTACGACCGGCAGAGATTAAACCGAGCTCACAAGATGATTTGGACATAGGGCTCTGAGGAGCGTACTGCCATCATGGAGGATCTTCTGGGCGTCCGACGTCCAGGTCTCACTCGTTGGATAACAACAGCATCGTTTTGACATGTCTTCCCAGTGGTTCGTATACGTTTTTCGTCGTGTTCTACCATGGGTGCTATAGGTAGACGCGTACAGGTGGCGTCTTGATGCTCGAACTCACATGCCAGATGGACAGCAGCCAGGTCCACCGTCGTCAGAGTGAAGAACCAAACCCGCGAGAGGTTTCCTATGGAGTTGAGCTTTGGAATGAACTTCTTTTCAAGCATATAGATGGTGTGTGATTTTCACAGCCCCTGTACGCCGCACACCCACAAGGGCACGTTCTAGCATGTATGTCACTGATTTGTTCAAATGGTGACAGGGAGTCGATCCTACCATGTTGACGTACACACGTGGATCAGCCTGTTCGTATAGTCGACTTCGACTATACCCGAGAATGAATTTGCATGGGCAAGCTACGAAGACAAGGGAAAACCTACCGTATGGAAAACGCTTGCCCGATCACACCATATTGCATAGATATTTAAGCGAACCTACCGATGACGTAGACTTCGCGCGTGATCAGAGGTGCCGTTCGCACCTCGTGATCCTGGTTCTGGTTGTCTTCTTTCGTCAGTATGCTTCAGTTTTTCGTACAGGCAAGTATGAGAACATCAAATAAACGAAAGCATTTACCAGTGCTGCTTTACCTCCTACAAGCCATACAGCGGTTCATGTTGTTCTTCGGACTTCTGTATCTGCTCGGTCCGGGTCGCTAGCATCCTAACGAGGCGAAAAATGATAACCAGGTCAGATATACCTGCCGGACTGAAGCGCGGAGTCACAGAACGGCGTGGATTTCTGAGAGTGGTGGTCTTGTTCAAACTTGATCTTTCAACTCTCGAGGTAGGCTGCAAGTCAAAAGAATGTGAGATGTTGCACGCCTGGAACATATAGGCTCACGTCGCACGTTCATCCAGAAGGTAAATGGCACCGGCTTCATTGGTTTCACCATAAGCGTGACTTTCCGGCTTTCAAACGGCCAAAAAAAACTCGTTTTCGATAGGGTACCGACGGTGGGGGCCGAGGAAGTTACGACGGCCTGCTGGTAAAGTTAGTACCAAGTTCGGGAATAAGAGGTTATTTAATATTGCTGATGTGGACGTTGAGCTTCACTTTGAGACATTCTTGAACGAAGAGAGAAGAGAAAACAAAAACAGTGTCGATCGGCTGTTTCATGCGTGATGTGGACGCGTCTGCATACATAGTCGAACCCCTCATAACACATACCCTTGCAACTATCCTGAGGAGGTGTGCGTTATGAGACGTTCAACTGTATATGTGTTGTAAAATTGCGGAATGCAGGCCGAGCCAGTGCCGTCATAGTGGTCTAGGCCCCCTGAGCGAGAGGGCCACGACCAGGTAATGACGACACGATTACTGCTGGCACACATTTGACCCTCGTACCTAGGTTGTACATCGAAGTTCCAAGGTTTCGCATTTTCGCAAGAGAACAAATTTGCCCTGCAGGTTCAAACGTTCAGTTCTTCCATGTACATACTTATTCCCTTCAAGCGTGACGTGGTTTCAAGGTATGCGACCGCCGACAACTTGGGGCAACGAATAACGGCTGTTTTCAGGCCAAATTTACACATGCTGTGTGTGGAATTGATTGTCACGTGCGCATCGTTTTTAGGCCAAATTATGTAAACTAAAGTTACCAAGTAGCCACAGTGACAGCTTGAGCTCGGTACTACTTATTCAACGTTTAACCGCCATTCGATCACGGATCAGCGCCAAAGTCCTGGTGACTCAGCATCGCAGGTGATTCATTTCCGACAGTAGCTCCTGCGAGGCTGCGACTGTTGTGAACCGGAAAACCGCGACTTTGGTAAGTACGCCCCCCGATGTTGATCCAGATATATAATCGAAGCTCCGGAATTATGACACAGGCATACAGTATCAAGGAGTCGAATGTATCATGCCAATGTTAAAGGTATATCTCCGCTGATCACTCTCAAAATGAGTCATGGGCGAATATTTGTCAATATTCGAGGTTGATCCGAATTTCTCCCGACCACCCTGTTTTTCCAAGTGTTGGTCGAGATGACCGCTGGCGCTGACGCCGGACGCGGCAATGTTGGCACGTGTGGTTCATGCCGAATTAAACACTGTCCAGGGTCTTTTCTTCTTGCGTAGTCATATCGTCTGAGCAGCAGGTTGATGATCGGATGCCTTATAAACCGTTGGCCCCACAACTGACACATCTCATTATCGAGGTGCACATCATCGCAAGATCCTCGTACTTTCTTTCTGCTAAACATGGCATCCAAGCAAACTCCTCCTTTCCGTGCTGAGCATCTTGGCTCACTTCTCCGTCCAAGTTACCTCCTTGAAGCGAGAAGGCAACTTAGTAGCAAAGAGATTACTCTGGAGCAACTACGGGAAACCGAAGATCGGGCGATCACAGAGGCAATCAACATGCAGCGGGAAGTCGGTATGAAAGGGTTCACTGATGGCGAGTACAGGTGAGTGAGCGTATCACACCGCCGAACGCCATACTGATGATATCCCGTTCAGGCGACGCATGTATGTATTGTTGTGATCGGTATGGTCAGCATCTGATCTTGTGGATGCCAACTTGAAGGTTCCACGACGGCTTTTTCGAGTTTCTACAAGGTTTCGAAGGTAAGGCTCTCCGTGTATTCCGCGACGAGATCAAATTGACCTCAGTTGAAGAAATCCAAAATCCGCCTTTCGGTATTTTCAAGGTGAGTTGTACACGTGTCAAATAATTGGTCCATCCAGAGATAACTTGGTATTCAAAAGCTGTATGTGCCCACGATACGCGCTTTCGCTGCCAAAAGTGAGTGCACATCCAACAAGGATCGTAGGAACACTTAGTCTTTTTCCAGATATCAGACCAGCGTCTACCATGTTGTGCACGGGCAGGATTCGATGGGTCAAATCTGGCTATGTCCCCCAATTCGAAGCTCTCAAGAAACTAATTCATCCCGATGAAGTCAAAAATATCAAGATGACTATCGCAGCTCCAGAATGGTTCCATCTACGTCATGGTGTGCACGCCTCCCTACCTAGCGTTCTGACAAGCCACTCATGGGACCATTAGGGGAGCATGCGTTTAAATCACAGGTCTACCCGAACGACAAAGACTACTTCGACGACATCGCCGCCGCCTATAGACAAGAGCTCGAGGCCCTGTATGCAGCTGGCTGCCGCAACGTCCAGATCGATGACCCGCTCCTGGCCTACTTTTGCGACGAGAGAATGCTCAAGGACATGAGAGATGAAGGGAAGGACCCAGATGCCCTGCTCGACACATATATTCGGTTGCACAACGACTGCCTTGCGACGCGCCCAAGAGACATGACGGTCGGTATGCACCTGTGTCGAGGGAACTGGAGGCACTCGGTTCATTTCGCGGAGGGTGGTTATGATGCGATCGCGGTCAAGCTGTTCAACCATGTGAACGTGGACTGTTACTACCTCGAATACGACACCGAACGTGCCGGTGTGTTTTCTTGTTTTCTCTTCTCGCTTCAGAGTTGTCTAGTCGTTGCATCAGCTGATCCGAGGTTGGTTCATACAGGCACGTTCGAACCTCTGAAACACCTTCCCAAGCACAAATCTGTTGTCTTGGGTCTCATTACTAGTAAATTCCCGCAACTTGAAGACAAGGCGGCCCTTAAAGAACGTGTGTTCGAGGCTGCGCGCATCGTGGCGAACGGTACGGGAGAGACAGTGGATGAAGCGCTGCAGCACATTTCTGTCTCTCCTCAGTGTGGTTTTGCGTCGCACGAGGAAGGAAACTCGCTCACGATGGACGACATGAAAAGAAAGTTGCAGCTAGTGAAGGAACTCGCTGACAGCATCTGGGGGGACGCATGACCATTGCCATGTGGCATACTAGGCTGTCGCCAACGCTCAAGTTGAATTACGAGTGGAATAAATCATAAATATATAACTACCTTGTACCTGGACAACCTCTACCCTCGACCCATTTGGTCTGGTATTACTTATCTCATATATGGAGGTTGCGGTCAATCGAAGGACGAAATGTTTTTCTCTAGTACATAACCATTGGAAGTCATATCACCCATCGTCGTGGTGCCATCCTTCCAAATGTGGACGGTGAAGCGAATTGCCAAGCTTGGAAGTTAACGTTAACGGTTTGCCCTTGTCTCCTTTGAACACGGAAGTGAGCGACCGAATACTAGTCAATCGAAATCAGACATCCAATCGGGGGCCAAGCGAAGCTGTATATGAACCCAATGAACAAGGTACAAGTACTAGTGTTTTTTTTCTCTTTTTGGCCGCACGCGGCACGAATGGACACAGAAAAGATATCAAGTTATGATGTACTGTCCCTACTCATACTAGTGGGTATTCTTGTTAGGTAACAGTTCGTATTAAGTCGGGACGCAAGGTTGATGTTCGGATTAACTGATAAGCTGCCGCTCTGTTTGCCACTGACACCTTTTCATCACTGAGGTCCACATCATACCTCGCACATTCATTCTGGTGAACATGGCGTCCAAGCAAGCCCCCCCTTTCCGCGCCGAGCATACTGGCTCCTTGCTCCGTCCAGCGTACCTCCTCGAAGCACGAAAGAAGTTTGGCAAAGGAGAGGTTACTCGGGAGCAACTGCGGCAGCTTGAAGATCGAGCTATCGCTGAGGCGGTCAACATACAACGTGAAGTCGGTATGAAGGGCCTTACCGATGGCGAATATAGGTCAGTGAGCATATCGTGATTCGGAATTCGAACTCCATCTTGACATGCGACATAGACGAGAGTTGTATGTGTCGTCGTAACCCACGTGGTTTACACCTGATCGTTTGGATACCAAGCTTTCGTGAAGGTTTCTTTGAATATCTGGAAGGTTTCGAAGGTAACACAGTCCCTTTCTATGTTAGTGGGGAATCAAGTTGACCTCGATCGAAGAGATTCACAATCCGCCTGTGGAAATTTTCAAGGCAAGTTCATACATTAAATCGTTCTTCCAGCCGTGAAATAGTTCCGTACACAACAGCATTACGTCCCAGATATGCGCACGCTCTTTGCCAACAGTAAGTCCGCGCCTATAAACTATAGGAACACCAATAGCGTTATCGACACTTTCTCCCAGATGTCCAGCCAGCAACCACCATTCTATGCGTGGACAAAATCCGTTGGGTTAAATCCGGCTATGTTCCACAATTTGAATCACTCAAGCAACTCGTGCATCCCGACGAGGTCAAAAACATCAAGATAACCCTGGCAGCGCCTGAGTGGTACCATTTACGTCATGGTGCGCATTCACTCCCTTCCAGCTCTCCAGCAAGTTGTTCCTATTCACCGGAACACCAGGAGAGCACGCGTTCAAGCCAAAGGTATATGCTGACCGTGAAGACTATTTTAATGACCTCGCCGCCGCCTACCGACAAGAGCTTGATGCCCTGTACGCAGCTGGTTGCCGCAACGTTCAGATCGACGATCCGATCTATGCCTTCTTTTGCGATGAAAGTATGCTTCAGGGAATGAGAGGCGAAGGCACCGATCCGAGTGCCTTGCTCGACGCATACATCCGGCTGCACAATAACTGTCTTGCGACGCGTCCAGGGGACATGACGGTCGGCATCCACCTCTGCCGAGGCAACTTTCGGGGCTCAATCTATTTTTCGGAGGGCGGTTATGACGCGGTCGCGATCAAGTTGTTCAATGACATGAACGTGGATTGTTATTACCTCGAGTATGACACTGAGCGCGCTGGTGTGTTTCTTTCTCCTTCATAGCTGCCCGATGCACCTGCTGATGTACAGGCACGTTCGAGCCTCTGAAACACATTCCCAAGCACAAATTTGTCGTCTTGGGTATCATCACTAGCAAGTTTCCAGAACTCGAGGACAAGGCGGTTCTCAAAGAACGTGTGTTTGAGGCTGCGCGGATCATGTCAAGCGGTGCAGGAGAGACCGTAGACGAAGCGTTGCAGCGCATCTGCGTCTCTCCCCAGTGTGGTTTCGCGTCGCACATGGAGGGCAACTTGCTCACGATGGACGACATGAAACGCAAGTTGCAGCTGGTGAAGGAACTTGCTGACGACATCTGGGCAGATGCGTGATTCGTGTCGGGTAAGTCGTCGATGCCAAAGGACATGGAATGTAAAGAAACTCTGGACTTATGCTTATGTCCGCTCGACAGTCGAAATATATCCAATGTATGCAAACAGTCTCCTTGGTCCTTTCAATCGTACATATGTATCCACATCGAATAGAGCGAAGAATCCTAGTTTCACGACGGTGACGCCCGAGCACGAATATCTGTGAGGTTCTGCAGGTTCTATCTTACTCTCACTCTACTCCAAATAAAACGACTAACTAGAACAGCTAATTTAGGATTGCATACCTTATCGTCCGGCAGACACCTTTAAAAACGAACATGCAAAACTGGTACTTACTACTTACAAGTTGAACGTTGCAACGCTAACACTGAACTCCTGACCCTTACAGTCGTTTTAAGACGCATAACGGCGAGAGGCAACTGGCTAGCCTAGTCCCTAACGCAACGCCAGTCGTATCTCTCCCTTCCACTGTTGTCGTGGACAACCTTTAACTCATCGAAAGATGATGCTGTTCTTTACATAAATTACAATGTAGGTTGTGTTACGATTATTATTTCTGACAAAGACCGTTTACATAAGTTTCGAAAGCGGATATCCTAGTAGGACTCGTAGAAAGAAGGCTACTGTCCTCAAAGCTCACGGTGTAGTAAGGCCTACAAGTTACGTTTAGAGGCACCCGATTGTGAGGTTCGACACTCAATCTTTTTGGGAATGATGCTGAGCTAGGATGACGTGTTCTCAGCCGCAGCGGAGCCACGGTCCTCCTCCGACTTTCGCTCAGCTTGTCAATATATCTCCGTTATCAAAAGCACCAAAGCCACCATCATAAAGACTGGCTCGACAGGGTCCTTCCCATGTTCATATGCATCTGGGCGCAAGGTTGCTGTTCGGATGACTGATAAGCTGCTGCTTTGCCGCTGACACTCACCACCGAGGCTCATATCATCGTCAGATCACTGTACATCCATTCTAGTGAACATGGTATCTAAGCAAACCCCTCCCTTCCGTGTCGAGCATATCGGCTCCTTGCTCCGTCCAGCGTACCTCCTCGAATCCCGGAAGAAGTTCGACAAACGAGAGGTCACTCAGGAGCAACTACGGGCGCTCGAGGATCGTGCCATCACTGATGCTATCAACTTGCAGCGGGAAGTCGGAATAAAGAGCATTACCGACGGTGAATACAGGTCAGTGAGTATATTGTTACACGGAACACTATTTTGATTTGTGATCTAGGCGACACATGTATGTATGATCATACCCAACGTGACCTTCATCTGACCTTTTGGACACCAAGCTTTTATGACGGTTTCTTTGAATATCTGGAAGGTCTCGAAGGTGAGACAGTCCTCTTCCATGTGAGGGGTAGATCAAATCTGACCTTGGTCGAAGACGTTCAGAATCCACCTGCGGACATCTTCAAGGTGAGTAATTCATTCTTTTGGCTCAAAAATTGCTAAGCACACAGCAGCTATACGTTCCGGATATAAGAGCATTCTTTGTAAGGAGTAAGTGTATATTCTACAGATTAACAGTACACCCGAGAGTTTTTTCAAACCCTCTTCTCTCCAGATATCAAGCCTGCAACTACCGTGTTGTGCACAGGAAAGATTCGATGGGTCAAATCCGGCTATGTTCTACAGTTTGATGCACTCAAGAAGCTCGTCCATCCTGACGAAGTCAAAAATATCAAGATGACCGTGGTATCACCGGATTGGCTCCATATACATCACGGTGGGAACTCTTTCATTTCCAGCACTTTGACAGGCACTCCGACTCATCAAACGATCAGGAGAGCATTCGTTTAAGCCAGAAGTGTATGCCGATCGTGAAGACTACTTCAATGACATTGCCGTTGCATATCGGCAAGAAATCGAGGCCTTGTACGCAGCTGGCTGCCGCAACGTCCAAATCGATGGTCCGGCCTTCACCTTCTTTTGCAACGTCTCCATGCTCAAGGGCATGAGAGATGAAGGCACCGACCCGGATGCACTGTTTGATGCATACATTCGGCTGTACAACAACTCCCTCGCGACACGTCCGCAAGACATGACAGTTGGCATACACCTGTGTCGAGGCAATTTTACGGGTTCAATTCACTTCTCTGAGGGTGGTTACGATGCGGTCGCGGTCAAGCTGTTCAATGACTTGAATGTGGATTGTTACTATCTAGAGTACGATACCGAACGGGCTGGTGCGTTAACTTAGCATTGCCGACGTGCCAGCTAACTGGAGGTATTTATAGGCACGTTGGAGCCCCTGAAACACCTTCCTAAGCACAAATCTGTTGTCTTGGGTATTATCACTAGCAAATTCCCCAAACTCGAGGACAAGGCGGTTCTCAAGGAACGTGTGTTTGAGGCTGCGCGGATCATGGCAAGTGGTACAGGAGAGACTGTCGACGAAGCGTTGCAGCGCATCTCCGTCTCTCCCCAGTGTGGTTTCGCGTCTCACGAGGATGGTAACTTGCTTTCGATGGATGATATGAAGCGCAAGTTGCAGCTTGTCAGGGAGCTTGCTGACAGCATTTGGGCGGACGCGTAATCGTGATGGAGTAGGCAGCCTACACCGAGGTCGATGCCAGAAGTAATTGTAATGTATCTCCGACAGTCGATTGATATCTTGTACGCATGTAAATTCTATGCTTGGCGCTTTCAATCGTACATATGCATCATGATGTACACCTCGCGTCACTGTGGTCTACTGATCATGACATCCTTCCCCCCTTTTCGAAATTCCGCGAATTATAGAGACTTCCAGAGCTTGTGTTATTGTTTCTGAGATATCGGTCACTGGAAGCACTTTGTGGACGCACTACGATGTTGCCTCGAGGCGTGCAACAAGTTGGTGACTGGTACAAGCGACACAAACGATCGAAAGCACCACCTCCTCTGCCTCAGACTGAATCCACCACGTCCGCCTAGGCTTTGCAGCGCTCGTCTCTCATCCGTTCAAGCGGTTAGCGCATCCGCCCGAAAGTCGTTGAGCTTCTCGTTGATCAGCACCCGGTACTTTCGGACACGAGCGGCTCGGCGAGCTTGGCGAGCAGCGCGTCGGTGTTGTCCGCCGACCTGATCTGGTCATTGGCCAGGGCGAGACAGTACTCGGCCCGCCCGGGCATGATCTCGTCCGGCTGACAGCCCATTGCAGAACGATGCATGATGGAGCGCCTCCAAAATTAAAGACGTTCGGAGTTTGGATTTGGGAAGCTCTCGAGCACAAAACTGAACATGTAAGTAAATGCTCATTTGTGTCTAGAACGACCTTGGTTTGTCTGGCCACGTGTGTATGCCATAACGGGGGCTAAGATGTATGGATTCTAATCTGGGGTCTTTTCATATCGTTATCTCGGTTCCAGATTGCTATTCGGGTGGCTGATAGAGCGCTGCTTTGCCACTGGCACATTTGATCACCGAGGTGCTTTGGCAACCACCCCCCAGATCCTGGTAGTCTGAACATGACGTCCCAACAAACTCCTCCTTTCCGTGCCGAGCATGTCGGCTCCCTCCTTCGCCCAGGGTACCTCCTTGAAGGCCGAAAGAAGTTTGATAAAGGAGAGGTCACTTTAGAGCAACTACAGGTACTTGAGGATCAGGCCATCATTGATGCAATCAATCTGCAACGGGAAGTAGGCATAAAAAGTCTTTCCGATGGAGAGTACAGGTCCGTGAGCATAATTTGACTCGGAATGCCACGCTGACATGCGACCTAGGCGACACATGTATGTATCATCATACCCATCGCCGTGATCCCCATCTGACCTTTTGGACACCAAGCTTTTATGAAGGTTTCTTTGAATATCTGGAAGGTTTTGAATGTGAGACTGTTCTGCTATATGATGTTACTGTGAGACCAACGCTGACCTCGGTTGAAGACGTTTCCAATCCACCTATGAGCATTTTCAAGGTGAGATTTCATTTTTTTCAAATACGAAATTCTATCCCATCCCGAAACAACTTTGTGTGCAATAGCTTTACGTACCAGATACGAAAGCATTCTTTGCCGACAGTAAGTGTATATTTACAGAGTATTGGAACGCCCGATAGTGTTTTCAACCCTCTTCTCCAGATACCAAGCCACCAACTACCATGTTGTGCACTGGCAAGATTCGATGGGTCAAATCCGGTTATGTCCCCCAATTTGAAGCACTCACGAAGCTCGTCCGTCCTCATGAGGTCAGAAATATCAAGTTAACGATGGCAGCACCCGAGTGGCTCCATCCACATCACGGTGCGTACTTCTCCATTTTAGCCCTGTGGTGACGCATCCTGGCTGATCTTAATCATTAGGAGAGAATGCGTTTAAGCCAGAGGTGTACACTGACCGTGAAGACTATTTCAACGACATCGCCACTGCCTACCGGAAAGAACTTGAGGTCCTTTACGCAGCTGGCTGCCGCAACATCCAGATTGACGACCCGCTCCTCGCCTACTTTTGCGACGTCAACATGCTCGAAGGCATGAAAGCAGAAGGCACCGATTCAGACGCGTTGCTCGATGCATACATTAGGCTGTACAACAATTGCCTCGCGACGCGTCCGAAAGACATGACGGTCGGCCTCCACCTCTGTCGAGGCAACTTTAAGAATTCAGTTCACTTCTCGGAAGGGGGTTACGATGTGATCTCGGCCAAATTGTTCAACAACGTGAGCGTGGACTGTTACTACCTCGAGTATGACACTGAACGTGCTGGTATGTTTCTTCTTTTTTCCGAGGAGTTGCTGATGTAACTTTCTAATCGGGACTCACAGGTACTTTCGAACCTCTGAAACACCTTCCCAAGCATAAATCGGTCGTGTTGGGCCTCGTCACTAGCAAATTCCCTGAGTTCGAAGACAAAGAAGTTCTCCAGGAACGTGTGTTCGAGGCCGCTCGGATCATGGCGAGTGCCACGGGTGAGACCCTGAATGAATCGTTGCAACGTATCTCGGTCTCTCCTCAGTGTGGTTTCGCATCACACGAGGAAGGCAACTTGCTTACGATGGAAGACATGAAGCGCAAGTTGCAGCTTGTCAAGGAACTTGCTGATAGTATTTGGGTGGACGCGTGATACTATGAGTAGGTCATCGACGCCGTGGTTGATGCGAGAAGAAATCGAATGAAGCAAAGGAGTTCTTGTCCGAGTCGTATATCTTAAAGTGCGATAGTCATTTTATGCGTGTCCATGTATAAACTCTTTCATAGGCACTTCCACCCGTACATACGACTTGTACTTGTATTTCAAACCTTGTATCGCGGCCAACTGGTATTGCAAAATATGAGGACCACGGAACAAGACTCATTTCACCCAGTGGTAGTCCCAGCGCTGTGCTCGCGAAACCGCAAATGCCCCTTTGCATCTTTCCATGTGATCTGCATCCGCCAACTCCATTTTACAAGTCATCGCGCACCCCAATTTAATGGCCTTCGATGTGAACCTTCGCCATTCGGACTAGCTGATGGATCAGGGGATCGAGATCCGATGGCGGCGGGACAGGCTGCCATTGAGCCCACGACTGTCCAGATCAAGAATACCGTGTATGAATCATATGATGTCAATGGTTTGTCACGCCACCATTACATCTTTTACTTCATCGTGGCAGCATCTCGCCGACCAACGTGAGTGAGTTTAGAAAAAAAGACTCTGATTGTCAATTTGATAACTCAAGCAGTGTGCTCGTCGAGTCGACGGTATCTATGTAGTAACTAGAAAATGCCACCAACGTGGTATGCTGGCAGGTCAGGTGGATCCGCGTAGATAAATGCTGCACACTTTCACTTTGAGAAGAAAGAATAACAAAGGGAGAAAAAGGTGGACATGGCCCAGGAGAAAACGTAACAAGATATACGTTAACACAAGGATCTTGGGAGCCTCAGCCTGAACCGATACATGATGGCAGATTGCGTGTCAGTTGAAAGGGGGGGAATACTCAGGTCTTCGAATCTATCATCGTTGACGGGAATATTCTATTCTCGGGTATTCATCAATCATAGATCATCTGTGAGACATTGTCACTATAGATATTCATATTGCAATTCGAAATGGAGACGCACGAAAGAGGACGCTCCTCGATAAACGCACAGGCCACCAATGCGAGGACGCTGGTGGCTATTTGGGAAATGAAAACGACACGCAACGCAGTAGCATACGACTCTACTGCAGCATTTTGAAGAGGAGGAGCAAGCTTGGGAATCAGATTGATTGAGTGTCTGGTGATTACATGTGAGAAGATCCCGTCAGTCCATAGACCGAGGGAAATGCTTCAGTGGACTTCCTACCGTATTTCATTTATGATCTGTGTGAAGGGAAGTCTGTCAGTATGCAAACGAAGCTTATCGTATGAAGCTTATCGCCGACATCAGAGGATCCAGGTCCCGTAATACGTTTTCTTAGCTGATCCACCAGAACGCCCTGCACCAATATGCCCGACAAACTAACTCCGAGAACTTGGCCCGTGTTGCGAAATAGGTATATGACTGGATCATATGGGCAATCAGAACTCCTGCTACCACCCCATCAAAACGTGAAACTCACTTCCAGTAGCCACAGCCATGTCTTCCGTAGAAACGCTTGCGATCATGGCCTATGTGCGAGTCTGGTGTAAGTTGGAAAGAGGGTAAATAGCAAGACACTCACGATCAACGTGCTGTTTACAAGAATACCTGTTGAAAAACCTTGCGGTACGATGTCAAGCCACAGGTTAAGGGCTGACGTCTTGTCATTCCATGATGCAACAAGTATGCTTGCTAGGATGGGAAGTGCAGCTGACACCAGAGTGATCTTGAAGTACTTTCCAGTTCTACGTATTAGCCTAAGCAGACTAGGGATCAAGTTTGATTTCGCCGTAACAGAGACCAGACTGACCAACCAGTAAAAATGCTGCCAATAGGCCATGCAACCTGGAATAGATAAGTCTCGAATTATGGAGGGGGGGTAGGACACACAGAATGTGGTAGCAGATGGAGCCCTGCCAGTGTGAGATTGGATAGGTATTAGATCAGATCACAATTGTGCATAAGTTCATTCTGCTCACCCGCGTCCGTTGACGAATTCAGCCTGACTGCAGAAAAGTATAATGGCATGTTGTAAAACTGTGAACGAGGTGATCATTGTTCACATTCACTTGCCAATCCACTCACCATCGAGAATGAGGTGACTGCCGCCAAGAGATTGGACAAGATAATGGCCAATGGTGTGCGTTGCAGCACCAAACGTAGCGGCATGACGGGATATCGCGCCCATCGCGTTTCTACACATACGAACGCCAGCCCGAAAACGCAACTTGACGTGAGCAATCCCCAAATTAGCGGATTCGACCATGGTAGTTCTTCAGTTGTTTTAATACTGAACGCGGATAACATGCTTGCAACGGAAACTACCACCGTGAATGAGCCAAGGAGATCTATGCGACGAAGTTTCGAATATATGCTTTCATTTGCGACGGCATCTGGTAATTTCATGTTGACCTTGAGTGATATTAGAACGAAAGACATGATTAAAAATGGTGCCTATTCGAGAAGGCAAATCAGCATCACTAGCATCTCGCAGCAGGGACACCATCATTACCTGCAGCAGGAAAGCTGCACGCCTGGTCTAGAAGTAAGCATAGAATAGCGGTGTCGCATATGTGCATAGACACACCATCCCCAAATATCATTTATCCATCCTCCGATAGGACCGCCTACACCTCCTCCGAGACCGTACACACTGTTGGAAGGTATTCTTGAGGACTGTCCTCTGCCATCGAACGGAATGACTAACACAGCGACCACTCCTTGATACAGACCTCTCTGTTTTCTGAAGAAAGCGTTCAGTCCGACTGATACACAGGGACTCAGAAACAGTCACGCACAATGGCACAAGATCACTGACGGCAACGCTAGTCACTTGAACAACAGGATATCAGAATGGGGCGAACTTGAACGATGTCCACAAACGGACCTGTTGCAATTCTGCGATATATGGTAAGAAAATGGCAAGATTTCAAAGGTTATTGACGGACGCACCCGCCTCCACCCATACCAGCAATCGCTCGTGCAAGTATGAGTGCTTTCATAGAAGGAGCAAGACCACAGGAAATCGTGCCAGATCCTGCAGTAAGTTAGCAAGGTATATTCCCAGTCAGAACTGCGAGACATGCCGAACAATGTCAAGGCAATGAGCATTGCGCCCTTTCGTCCCAAAATGTCCGATAGTCGTCCTCACAAAAAATTATGGCTAGAATGAAGAGAGCTATGCTTATAACTCACCGTATAAAGGAGCAAAGCAACAGACGGAGAGTAAGTAGGCAGTACCGAGATACGAAGACTGCTCTGCTTTTTTGAAGTAACTCCCGATGGGCGATACGAGTGTGGCCACGACCGTACCTGTTGAAAATGTTCAAATGACGGATGTTCGAAGGTCCACTCCACGAAAACGTACCGTCGATACCACTAAGGAAAACAGCGCTCAAGAGACCAGACAAGATCCAGATGAAATCGGCGGGAGAGACACTGTTCAGCGGCGGGGGATCTAAGTTGGAGGGAATGGAATCAGAGTCGTACGAAGCAGGCGTATCCGAATTGTCTGGTGCATCGAGGAGAGGCTGCGACTCTTCAAGTTGGGTTGAACTGGGGGAAGACATTCAAAGAAGCGCTCAAGCTTGAGCGCGCTTCATGCTGCATTGAAGGCCCAAAAATAAGATATACATTACGATAACTATTCGCTCCATTACATACTACTTAGTGGCTTCCACCTTGCGGCTTCTAATGTCTTGGAGGCGAGAAGCATTGCACCCTTCCATGTCTTCAAATTCGCCGTAGTATATAGGAGTAAAGTGACAGACGGAAAATGTGAGGCCTGGGAGATGATGGGGCGCCGGGTCCTGGCCGGCGGGCCGGGCCAGTCACTCTGCTGCTTTGAGTCTTGACTAGTAAGGCTTTACCTAAGATTTTATTTGTTGTACCGTATATGATCAGTGAGTCTTCTCGTCCCTTAACCAAAAGCCAGTGCTTATTCTCGACTGTTGCTTACGCCAAATGTCGATCCATAAGCCCAATCCTCACAATACGGGACATGTTTCGATAGCAACGACGAGGGGCTCATACAACACTAGGTGTCGCATAAACTCGACCGCGAAGAGTTCAGTCTAACTTGTTGGCGATGACTTCAACGGCACTTGAAGTGGCGGAATCCTGCAGCAGCACGCCATTGAAGACGCAAGGGAAAAGAACGCACTGACGCGAAGCAAGACTGGAGCGGATCATGATGCAAGACATGCGCATCAATACGGGCACATGCTAGTCACTTGGGTGATCTGGACGGTTGAAGCCCCGCTCGATCGAAGCTCTCTTTGTGATCATTAATACGTCGGCCCGTCAAGCCATCCGAGTCGTGGGTCAGACTACATGAAGAAGGGTGGTATCGATGATTCGATGTTTCCTATGATTCAATCCAAGACATCTCACCCCAAAGTTGACTTTGTGATCGGCTGCGAGTGCCAGTATTGCAGTCCAGCTTTCCCTACTTCATGCGAAGATTCAGCTCTGAGAGCTAATAAGCTTGCTCCATGACATACTCGTCTAGCCCGGGAAAAGAACGGGCCGGAGGCGCTGCAGAATGGCCAGATTGAATTTGTTCCTCTAAACTTCTTCGAAGGCAATCGCGTCCATGGCCCCTACGTGCCGTATAGATTAAACGAATATTCCATCTCCACCCTCCCGCCCACCCTTCCATACTCCACTTAATTACATACATGTGAGTGTAAAACCTTCTGCCCAAGAACACCGTGATCACGTCTCTTTTTCAGGATCAAGGTTTCAACAGGTGGTGGAGTTTGGCGAGTATAAGTAAGTAAACGCGTCATACAAAAGAGTCTCTTGCCGAGTCGTCTGGCCAGTGGCAGGAGGCAGAGAGGAATCATACTTAACAGTCCAAACCCCGAAACTGTTGGTGAAAACTGGGCATTTACGTCTTTGCACGTTGTGGTATGTATATACAATATCTCTCGTGCGCCGCGAATCAAGCAGGTGGCTGGCGTAGCGGTACGCCCTTGGTGGGAGTGGTGACTCATTCTGGGATCCATCCAATTTACGCCTCCAAAGTGCTTATCGAGTTGGAACATCATCGTATCATAGTAGGTGATCAACGGGTATGTTATTGGAGAGACCATACGGCGTCAAAAGCAAAAGCCTATGGCTTATGAGGGAGTCGACTATATTTCTTTCATCGATGCTGTGAGTCCCTGTTTTCAACCGAACTGCGAACCGAATACATTTCAGAACGTTGACAGCAAGCAAACATCATTGTCCGCGTATTCAGATCGAATTGTTCCATTTCTTAGAAAATCTGATCAGTGGGCCTTGACCCTCTCTGGCCGCAACCTTGATGCGAAATCTTGTGGCGCGGATGTCGCACCCGAGCTGTTGCCGAATGCTGAGAACAGAAAAGTATGTATGGACTCGGCTTGTTGATCAGTGCCGATGATCTAAATTTGCTGCGAAGGAAGACGCTGGACTAATTTAGGGTGAGTCGCTGCTGCCATCGGCACCTTTCCTTCGTCCATTCCTGTACTATCACCTCAGTCATTGCTCGCAATTTTTTTTTCTGCCTCCTGGACTCGAGGCCGGTCTATGACGAAAGTGTTTGTGACCTTGGGGAGTCCAAGGTGCGGTAGTTCAATCTGAGTGACTGTTTGAAGACTTGGACGTTGAACGCTATTCAGAAGCTACATCCCATGAGATATGAAAGCCTGTGCTGTTTACCACAAATTTTCTTTGTGGGCTTGTTTCGCCGCTTGGGAGTCACTGGGTCAGTTTTGATATACGATCAGTTCGTCTGCATATAACAAGACAGCTGCCCTCAAGCTTGTATAACGATTAGAGCGAATTGAACTTGTTTCACGACCTAGGTCTGGATCAAGGAGGCGCCAGAGGCTCTGCAAAGTAACCAGATTGAATTTGTTCCACTGAACTTCTTCGAAGACAGTCATGTCCACGGACAGGACGTGTATTATGTACGTATCGATTCTCTTCGTTTCCCTTGGAATGACTCTAGTTCCGATGCTCATTTAGCTCCGTCATATAATCCACGATTGGCCTGACGCCGAGGCCGTAACTATCTTGAGGAACACCAGGAGCGCTATGGCTCTTCATAGTCGATTGCTGATTCGTACGTTCTTGTTGTCATGGATGATATATTCTACCTGACATGCGCTGTAATTAGAGGATTATGCCTTGACCCTTGCCAGCCGCGGTCTCGACACCACATCATATGGAGCTGATGTCGCACCCGAACCGTTGCTGCCGAATTTTGGGAACGGAAGTAACAGGATGTATCAACAAGACCTCAATATGTGGGTCACACTCAATGCAAAGGAGCGGACCCGTGGACGAAATGATTACACTAGGGTGAGTCGTTTGCTGCGCCTTTC
>JBBPOM010000417.1:0-27488 GCA_038091455.1 Leccinum uliginosum
GGCGGGACTTTCTGCGCAGTCGCATACTCTATTACCCACTGATACGCCTGCTTTATACAACCCTCACTCCCAAGTAACACCCCAGACGAGTGTGCCAGTGAGCGCATGGAGCGCGTCGCGCAACGACGCAGAGTGATGGCCACTCTAAACCGTCAAGAAATCCTGCGTACGCGACGCCTCCAAAGTCTCTCTCTATGAGCCACTGAAGGAGGGTGAGAAGGTGATCATATACTGATTTATGCACGATCGTGCAATTTTGTAATCTAGGCGCGCATGCACATGATGCAGCAGCAGTAGCAGACTCGATCCGGACCTGAAAACTAAATGAAATCCAGTTCTTTTGGGCCGGCCCAAGCACCACACCAGTTCGTCCTCGCAGAACCAGAGGCCGCATCCAACGGGACACTGGCAGATCGACGGAATGGTATGCGCGCTTTGCAAGCAAGGCAGACACGCGACACGGCGGTAGGCATGGTAGGAGCACGATCGGAATAGAATGAGTCGGGGTGCTGGATAATCCCTGTTCAAGCACGAAATAGCGTGAAATTGCCATCCTCAATGTCTTGCACAATCGGAATACCTACATGTACATAACATTTTTGTACCTGATACGAGTGTCACCTGGGTAACTCTTATGACAGTCATAGTGGGAGCAAGTTTGTCCTGATGCGCGTTGATTCCTCGGATACTGGGGATGGACTCGGAGTCCAAGTTGGAGCGAATGATTCCAAGTAGTTCAGTTCCTCTACGGGAGACGGAATCGTAACAGACAATGGGTCTTGGACGACCGTGAAGAAGTCCGGGACAACATCCGCTAGTATCGAAGATATATCAGAACGTCCATTGAAGCCGGCTGATCGTGCTTACCACAGCCTTGCATTACCCGTGCACTGATAGTAGCTACATGGCTTTCACCATCATTTGGTACTTCTGTCAGTATCATCCAAGCTTCTTCAAGTGAAGTACCAAAGTGGAGCCACGGGAAAGAGCAGGGTTGACTCGATCGCAGGATCATTTCGAACGTTGAATCATGCAAGGTGCCGTTCCCGAACATGTCTGAGCATCTTATATCTGCTCATAACACGGTCACAGCCAGTCCAACGACACGGGAATTTTGCATCTCGCGAACCCGTGTTTCCGTGGAACACGCGCAAATGCTCAGCGAGTTCGGATCCACGGATGATGCAGCCGCGAATTCCTCCGATGGGGCTTGCCACCCAAGCACATTGATAAAGGCGATCCCATTCTCCTACCACGGCAGGCTGTAGCGAAACTGGTTGGCTGTCAAGTTGGATCTAAATATATGGAAATATTGTCAGTCATGTATAACCCTCGACAAAGGAATCCGTGAACCTGGAGACATCTATTGAAGACGTAAACATGCTGATGGATGAGCTGTCCGAGGGCTAAATAATCTTCATCATACTCGGGGGAAGACATTCCTCGATTCCTTCTTATTGTCAGAAGATGAGAACTTGTTGGCAGACCCAACTGCCGCAACTGGTTCTCGCAAGCCGTCTTCCCATTAGTAGCGTCAAGTTGAGATTCTGCCAGCAGCCATTCCTGGTTGGGATCGATGATTTGTCACGTGGTTCCTGATCGAAGGGTTAAGTAATCATAGATAGGCCCTTCAACTTGGACGGTGGAATGTCGGGATGCTTACCAGACGTCTGGCATGACCAAATAGTGGAAAAACCCTTTTCGGTCATCGAACAGCTTGATCGCCTCATTAATTTTATCTTCAGGATACATGGACTGGATTGCATTGTAGACTTGATTCCACCATGTCTTTCCAGTGAGATCTGGCGTCACCAATCTCTCCATGTCACATAATATGTGCAAGCGCATATCCGATTCTTTGCTATAAAGCCAGTCTTCCAGGCGGGGGTCTTCAGAGATGTCGTCCTCCAAGGACCTGGAGAGTATGGCCTGAGAGGTAATGGTGATCTTGTCCAGCCGAGTCCAGGCACCAACTGCCTGCAAGTTGCCAGCGACATTTGCCTGACCAAGTACAGTGTGGAGTCTCTTGGAAACGCTTGCGATGTCAATCAGCGTTTTGTGAACATTCTCACGTTGAAGAGCCTTTGAAATCCATGGAGAACGCCAAAGAATAGCCTAGGTGCGAACGTTAAGTCCCGCCGGCGCCAGGGGACTCGGAGTCCGCGACTTTGACGCAAGTCGCTTAGTATGTAGTAATAACCAAGCGCCCACGTTCAAGCCCAGAGTGAAGGGCCGCCAGATCACATTCAAGTTGCAAATGGGCCTCAAGAAAAATTTCTGCCAGTGCACCAGGGTATAATTGCGCAGCATAAACGTACAAAAACCTGGTTAGACATGATACGTGTAGGACCCCCACTGGCCCAGAATCACCTCTTCTAGCAGCCTCCAGGTTCATGGGGCTCCAGCGGAAGCGGTACCTCCCTCATGAAGGGCAAACTAGTCAAAGCGAGACGTTCCGAGCACAGTGGAAGGCACTGGGTGTGAGTACACCCATGCATCATTCTTGAGGACGGGAACGCGGACAAGGAGGCGGAAGAGCTTGGCCAAGCCCGAACTTTTGTGTCCTCGAAATTGTTCGGAAGACTTTATTTTGGCGTAGTTGCTCGTTTTATATCATGCTGTACAGGTCTTAGTAAGCAACTCTCACGCTTCAATCAACGAAGCCTTAAAATTAGGCAGAAAGTCAGCATTGGTGGGAAGTTGGTACGGCGTACAATAGCAACGTCGGTTGTTTTCAAACCCTTGGCCGTCTGGATAGAAAATTTCAGGATCCCAGAAGATAAAATACACCTGGCAGTCAGTGAAAGCGAAAGCGATACCCATGAAGTCTAACGCCCATAAGGCAAATTTCTCGAGCCTTGGGGAAAGTAGGTGATCTGCTGCGTGTAAACTCATGATTTGGATGGGCCGATAGTTTGGCCACGAGGTGTCCACAGTCTAAATATGCGGCCTGTCATGTTGTGCCGCGGAGAATGCTGGATGTTATCTCTTCTTTCAGCCTCCTTTCATTTACAACCCCGGTTACCATTGGCCTACATTCATGTCAACATCCAAATATCCATCTTCACCAGTCGGGCGATCGTTCCGGACCAGGATCATCGTTGTTGTGTTCAACTCCCAACATGTCTCACTGAATCCGTGAAGAGTGACCATATTCCAAGGAGATCTTGAATATGGTCAGATGTGGAGTCCACCGAGGGAATGGATCAAAGCGGGAATATGTTGTGACATCGCAGGCGTCTGTTGTGGTTAGCCCGACGCTTTGACGAGGTATGGGGTATAAATGCAGTCGACTCTTACAGCAAGACCACTAACCTGTTGGTCGTTTCCATCCACTGATCCTCTTGTACCATGGCCCACTCGAACGCACATTCTTACCTCCTGTCGTTCCCGAACGAGGACCAGATAATGCAGATATCTTCGTATTCCTCTCTTGCAAACGCGCTCGGCACAGATCCTGAACACGCGAGTCGACAGGGGCGAAGGCATCGTCCAGCAAAGTGCGACGCGGTCACCAACACCCTGGCCGTATACTCCGAGGGGCCACCTGTCAGTAACCCGTCCTATCCGTATCCGGCGCGCAACGTTTTGAATCCTGGTACATATCCCGCGAGAACACCGTTATCGGTGGCCAATGGAAGATACTCAAGCAGCGCGAGCATCGTACATGGCGAGAACAGCGATCAAAAGGGTCTGACGAGGTTCCCATCGCGGTATGATCGTCTGCCACAGCAAATCTGTGCGGAGCCGTGCCAATCTGGACCCGAATTTCCTGTGATCCATTTCCAGCGTAACAGGAGTAGTGAGCCCTACTCACTCCGGGATCTATTGACCATGAGAACTATGCCAGATCTGGTGGCCGGAGATTTGCCGATATTCGCAGAGAGCCCTGATCGCATGATCAAAATCAAGCTAAACGTATGACTTCCATGTCTTTTCTCAGATGCGGCGTACTCACCACACACCCCACAGTGGCCAGGCTATTCACGCTATCCATTTGAGAAACGAGTACCTATCAAACGCGGTGCTCCTCTTACGCGAACCTTGTTGCTCATGGCACTCGCGTATCATATAGAAGAATTCGTAAGGTGGATCCAGGTACGCTAACTGACCGTGAGGGACGCGCCTTGATGAATACTGACTTTCCTTGTCTGCAGAAAGGACGTGTCATTGTTGAACCAGGCCAAGAACATTGGGCAGTTACGGGGGTGCCGAGTGGAGCTCCGACATGGGAAGACTGCGTCGTCACATGTCTCCAGCACCGAACGGGCAGTACTTGGCAGCCAGAGATTTATTATCTGAGAGGATGAAGCACGGCACAGCAACTTGGTAAGTGTTGCGTTTTTTCAAGCATGTATGAGTAGAATTCGTTGTAAAACAAACCTGCACAATGTGTATACATCTGCCAATCTGACACAGAAAGTCTTGAAGACGTACTAGTGACACCAGATCTTTTCTTTGCGCATCATGCAGCCGAGAACATTGGCGGGCGAGTATCACACAGCAATAAAGCGAGGGATGGAAAAAATAGGTGCTGGATCGACTTGGGGTTACATCTCCCCAGATGGGCCCTCAAAGGATACCTCTGCCGCAAGTCGCGAAATCTCAGAGAATGCTGCTTTGAGAGAATCCAAGTCTGCATCGAGACTCTCGGCGCGGTTTTTCATCTAATATCAACACGTTAGAATGCGAACGACAAATAATGTGGTTCTGAGTACCGCTGCGATGGTGTCGCTTGCAGCTATTAGCTCATGGTGATGACCGTATATGAGAGATTGTCGCTCAGTATCTAGTTGCCGTATCTCTGTTCGCCGTCTAAGCATTTCGGCGTAATGCGAAAGCAGGATCATACCTGCAATAAATTCATTCTCGCGCTTCAGTAAGGAAGGGAGAGAAGATGTCGTGATTAGCTGGTCGTAATACGACTTGGCATCGAAAGCAGGCGAATCTGAGAGGGCAATGTTAATGACAGTCAGAGCCGTATGGCTTGCAAACATGCCCATGTTCATTGGATCATTATTCTTCCCTGGAATCGGTGGTGGAGGTCCAATTCCAAGACCATAATGCCTCCTCAGGAGGTCCATCGCGCGCGTCTTCGGCGCTGACGTGGGAGGTGTGAGGGTTCCTTGGGAAGCCGACTGGCCGAGTCCGGAGTTTGAACGGCGTGGAAGGGAAGCTGGTGGGCTCGTCGAGCGGAGCGGGGAGAAGGCTGCTCGCTGCATCGACTGCCTTGACTGCATCGTCGACCGGATATGAAAGTGTTTGGGGTCCTGGACCATACACATAGTATCGTGGTCACGTGTCTCGTGACAGTGCTTGTTGGGGTCCGTATCTGTTGCGATCACGTGTCTCGACGCGTTACTCCATGGCGGCGGACGCATTCGGTCCGTCAGACACCCATGGCCGTCGACGATTGGTTGGTTGCCGACAGCGAAGAGGAAGATGCATTTCCTCCGTTGTTTCCAGTAGTTCGCCCCTCTCCCGAAAGTAAGTTGGTCGCACCCAAAGCCTCCCTGCCCATCTCACAATCGACTACTAGCCTCAGCAATTCAGACGGCCGTCTTTACCCCGGATCAACCGCGCACCCCTCAGAGAAGTCGCTTTTCACCTTCGTTGTTGGAAAACGATTCGCTCTTCACCCCACCACGGCCTGGGACGGACTCCACCATTGGTATCTTCACCAGCGTACCTTCGACATCTGGTCCTCCATCTGTGTTGGCCCCCAAGCCACGACCTAAGCCACGGATGGTGATGAAGAAGAAAGCACCAAGCTCTCCTCGTAATTCAGATGTAGCAGGAACCTCCTTCTCGCACATCAGCGACCCGCCTATCGCTGCAACAAGGACCAATGATAGCATATATTCTCCTACAGTCACGTCGATCGGTTTTCCAGAGGTGATCGAAGATGCATACTCTTCATTTGGTATTGCGGAGCGCGCCAAGTTGCGTTCAAGGAAGTCACAGAAGGCGAAGAAACGCATAGAACCTCCAGTCGCAATAAATGACGTTATCGAGCTGACATCTGACGAGGACGAGCTCACCTTGAAACCCCCGAAGCGCCAGAAGAAGCAGGGAAATCCACCTTCGGAACCCAAAGTTGCAACAAGGCCCCGGCCAAAGCCCACGCCATGGGTCAAACCAGCGCCTGTATTGCCAAGCGGGTCGAATGAAACCGCGGTAGAGGATGCTCCAGCACCACAGCGCGCATCCTCTCCTCGGCTGCCTGAGTCAACACTACCCACTGTCCCGCCTTCAACGCCACCTCAAGATCGCGAGCCCACGCCCTTTCTCTCCCCTCTAATAACTACCATGCGGAAACGCAGGAGGATCCGACCCTCTATACCCGATGATGAGGATGAAATGGATGGCACTGGGGGCCTTCCCACCGGAGACTCTTCGTCGAACTCCATCCCTCCGCCATTCTTTGCTGCTTCATCATCTTCCTTGCCCACGGACTCTGGTGTCGAAATTCCCCTCGAACCAATCGGTGGCAAAGGCAAAAGGAAACAGGCATCATCAAGCAAAAAGACAACCCAAACCAAGACGCAGAATAAAGGAAAGAAGGGGAAAAAGATGGTCAGGGCCACTGACGAACTAATTGAAGAATCTACAAGGATAAACCAGGTGTCTCATAGCTCAGTTCTTCCCGACATCCCCAGCTTCGCGGACGAACACCACTCTCCAGAAGCTAGACAGGAAAGGCAGCTACCAGACGACCTCAGCCCTCCGAAACGAGATGCGCCACTCGAACACACGCCAGCCGCTCGTCTCCAAGTTCGTAGCACGTCGATCAAACCCAAGTTGACCCCCATGACAGAGCTCATTCGGCGCGTAAACTCGCAACCGTGTTCACCTTTTCCTAACGCGGCCCGAACATATTCACCTTTTATAAAATCTTCCCGGACAATGCTCTCGAGGATTGCTCCCCTTCACCCGAATCGTCGAACACCGCCGCCCCCACCTCCCCGTCCCCCACCTCCAAAAAAGAGCAAGAAACAACTCGAAATGGAAGAGAGGATTGAAGAGGAACTGTCAGAGACAGTGGAAGGATGGTCTTGCCTTACAGATGAGGAGAGAAGAGCTCTACGAAAGGCAAGGGTCGATGCCGAACTGGGTTATGAATAGTAAAGGTTCTGACAGCTTTGTCTCTCACGCTGCGAGGCTCTCAAACATCTGGACATTGTTGAGGTTAGCTCGCATTGTGATAACTTTGATGCGTAATAATCTGTATTAATTCTCCTTGCGGAACATAGTACACCACTAAGTAATGGCATGCAACATATAGATGAAGTGAACTCCGTAACATACGTCCTTCGTTACTTCGTGATGATGCTATTACTGAGAGTCAGAGATGAGTGTCAGAATTCTATCCCTGCAATCCTTTACTTTCTGATCATCAGCCTTCTTAAATTCCGGGACACCTTCGATCATACCCGAGAATTCTCCAAATACACTTTTGGCCGTAGCCCCACACGTCTCTTTCCATGACCCTTTCAGATCCTTCAACCGGGTCACCACCACCGCCACCTTCATCTTTTCGCGTAAACTTGCGTAAATATCGCCATAGATATTCCAGTGAGCAACCTTGTTGATCTTGCTTGCGTCAATGCAGAGCAGAACGAGGTCGGGATTTTTGTCGTGCAAAAGCTTCTTCAATTCGCGTTCGGCGTCAGAGATAATCCCGAGCATTTGGCCCACCCGAGCAAGCGAGATGATCTTTCCCGGTTCCTTTCCCTCATTGAGCCCTCTCGTGTCCCAGATACAATATGTGGTATCCGCTTTCTCCACCTCGTACTTCGTCGCATCGGTGGTGCACGGTTTAGCGCCGTTGTTCACTTGAGCACTTTCCTTGCCCGTGAGCACGTTCACTATACTGCTCTTTCCGACCCCGGCCACGCCGATCAAGGCAACATGGATGGTGCGCTGATCAGAACCCTTCAGACGTGGATTGAAGTCAACAAATGCCGAAGATCGATGAACGCTAGTCACGGGGCTCACCGACATCTTTCAACTTCAGTCTTCGCGGAATGTGTGATCGGTGCGATGCGCACGTCTGGGTTGAGTTTGCCACGTGTGTTTTGAAGCATGGTACATGTACCTCGGCATACGGCGAGCTGGAGTCGATTGGAACGGTCACCGAAGAGTACAGCTTTCCCTTACCACTTAAGGAGCCCAGCAACTCAAAATCACACGTTGAATACCCGTGTACTTTATTGGTGAACATAGTGCCAGATAGCTCAGAGTGTCCAAAAATCGAGGTACGAAAAGTGCCACGACGTTCTCGCCCGAGTACTTTCATCGGTCTAGCCAACATTGTGCGGGAATTGAAACGGTCAAATTCTACCGGAAACACGAAAGATGAGGTCTTTGAGAGCCTGAGAGTCTTCCTCGTACTCCGGCGAGCATGTATCTCGGTACTTTCGTACAGTCATCAAAAGATCGCGAGTATCATCCAGCGCGATCCCTAGATCCAACTTTCCGAGCTGATCTTTGCACCTCTTATCCCACTCCGTTGCGAAGGCCGGGGTCATATGGGTGATTACGATCACCGGTCTGACCTTCCTGTCGCAGTAGTGGACATAAACCTTGCGAAAGTGTTGCCAGTGGTATGGGATATCTATCTTCCAGGCGTGGATGCACCACATGAGAATGGTGATCGAAGTCGATTGCAATCTCTCTGTATCGTCCAGATCGTGGACGCGCTCTCGACAGATGGCCCTAAGATCGCGTTCATCCGAACGTCTGAAGAACATGCCGAAACCCTGCTGGCGAAGCCAATTGGCGGCGGCGTCCATAAGACCAGGGTGATCCACCGCTTCATCGAGGCCCCGTGTATCCCAGAGCCTGCATTGCAAAGTCATCCCGTCGGCTTCCAACGATGCCGCATGCTCCGTCGTCTCTACGGGACATGGCCGAACGCCGTTCGATACTTTGGCTGCTCTTGATGAGCTATCGGCGGCACCCTTGATCATGTTGATTAGGGTGCTTCTTCCGACGCCAGTTTGACCGACTAATAGGATGTTGACGTTGCATATTCCTTTGGCCGTAGCAGTGTGCTAAAGCACGAGTGGGTTGATTGAAACTTCGAGAAGCCCCGTTACTTACATGCGTCGCCGGTGCCATGCCAGCTTCATGATCGGGTTGCATCTTGGGATGTGAAACGTAGTCAAGGGTATTGCGAATGAACGCCACTTTACGAACGCAAGACTCGGGAACACGAGGCCGAGGCTCCCAGATATGTACATCACCACGTCTAGACTTTATTGTTGCCAAGAACGCGAAGGGAACGACAAGTCAAGAGAAAGCTCGTCGCTGCTACTCTCCATCACTGTTTCTGCGCATCAGGAGCTTCGAATTGGACGGTGCTTGGAATCGACCTAAGGGTCTTGTCGAAGTCAACGTGTATGGATCCCTGTGCCCACTATTACGGCGATCATCTACATAGTGAAATTCAACTTTCACACGCCAAACATTCTTCAAAATTTCCACTTGATCAAGATCCCTACTAATTAATGGTTAGACAACGATGCAGATGCGGCGTTTCTACCTACTGGCCCTAGGGTGTAGGCTATCTAAACGAGACGAAGTAAGTGACCTCCAATTGCACATCGCTAGCAAATTGAACTAGAAATAAGTTTCAGAATATTGATCCTGACATCTTGCATATTCTCAAGTCTCTGGTGGAAAAATGGGACATATTCTATGGATCCTTTCAAGTCTGGAGACCCTCTCACCACTTCCTTCGCCTTGCGCATGCAGGTATCTCTCCAATCCATCGCGGTTTCCTGGTCCAGCTTCGTCACCACCACCACGATCTTGACCCTCTTCTTGCAGAATTTCTTGTATACCTTGCCATAAGTCTTCCACTGAGCGCGCCCCTTTATATCCTTCGCCTCGATGCAAAAAAGCACGAGGTTGATTGCAGGATCGTTCCCGCATAGAAAAGTCTGAAGCTCCCGATCTTCACTAGGACGGCCTCTGAGGAAATTGAGAAAACGAGCAAGGGTACTCTTCACTTCCTTCTCCCGTGGCTCGTTCAAGCCCCTCGTATCCCATAGTGTGAATCTGGTTCTCTCAAATTCTGTTTCATAGGGACGCTGTTCGGTGGTACACGGCTCCGCGTCGTTGTTGACTTTGGCGCGATACGAGCCAACGAGCAAATTCACCAATGTGCTCTTCCCCACTCCAGTCACCCCGACGAGGGCGACATGCTTGATGGATGGATGCTGTACGATGCTCAGAACGAAGAGTTCAGAACAGGAAATGCACCAGACCTCTGATGGGATCGTCTGAGCACGATGTAGATACATATACACGAGCAAGCGTAAGTTGACAAGGTGAGTATCGCTTTCTTGGAGGGTTTGAGGGCTCGAGCACATTGGACATACTTATGAACCCTCAGGCAACTCGTGGCTGACCGTCAGGCATCCCCGTGGTTTTGCCTCGATGTACGCCACAATCAATTTGCTTTGTGGAACGCCCCACCCAATCTCGCCTGAAATTACAGGTACGATCGCTACCCATGTTACGTTATTTACACTGCGAGTGGAGTGAGATAAAGGGTACGCAAAAAAAATTGTAGGTACATACTACTCAATACGCTGTAGACCAGACCACTTGTCCCGCAGGCGGCAAGAAAGATGTTCTTAGACTGGATCTACAGTCTGCTCCCTAACTTCCACTTTAGCAAGTTCAGAGACGAGAGCCTTGAGAGCCTTGGAGTCTTCTTCGTAGTTGGTGGAGGGTTGTTTTCGGTAGTCCCGCACTCTTATTAGCCGAACATCCATATCCCCAAGCTGTCCCCGACACTTCTCCTCCCACTGTGTCATCCTTGGATGCATTCGAGTGACCACTATCACAGGTATGACCTTTTCCTTGCAATACCCCACATATACCCTGCGAAAATCCACCCAAGGGACCGGGATGCCGATCTTTCCGGCGTCCACGCACCACACAAGAATCGGTTTAATCGGTTTATCTATATGGTTCCGGAGAGTTTCCTGTAGTTCGTGTTCTTGTTGATCTTTCGACTGGAAGACCCGTTCCAGTATGTCCACTACCTTGGCCATCATGGTTCGGTTGTTGGACTTCTCCACGGCTTCATTAAGGCCCCGCGTATCCCAGAGTCGACACTGCAAGTTCGGCTCCAGTAACACTGAATAAGAGGTAGTCTGTTCGGTACATGGGCGGGCATCTCCGGACACCTCGGCCGCCTTTGCGTCGGCATCATGGACACCCATGATCATATTGATAAGGGAGCTTTTCCCGACGCCCGTCTGGCCAACAAAGAAAACATCGACTTCCGGGTTGGAATGCTAACAGGATCAACCATATTTGAGATATTGTCGAACAACGAAGCCACACGAACTCACGTTTTCTTGTTCTTCCATTCTGGCCGTTGTGGGCAGGAGATGCTAGGCAGAAACTGGTGTCCACGAGATCGACGCGGAAGTCAAGGATGTGGATGAAGCAGATTCGACTCTGTAGCTCCTCGAGAATGCAAGATTGCCGCTGGTTATCAGTGGTGTGCGAGGAAGATTCATATCGATATCAGTACTCGATCGAGGCAGTAATATCTGCCCACGTATCGAGTTGTGTTTATTTAAAGATCATGGTTCTTCAGGAAACGGATGAGCGCTTCTGCATGAATCACAGCAACATACTAGGGACTTCGTTGAACTCTCGATGAAGGAGAGTGGCAACCGTCATAGAGTGGCTGTGCGTTTTGTTCCTGATACCAACCCCCTCGATATACTGGCAGCCAAACCATACAGATATACTCATTGCGACACAAAATGGCTTTAAATTATCTTACAAGCACTCTCGACACACTGAGAGACCAAGCCAAAGACGCAATCTGGGCACTCTCTTCGTGTCTCTGTCAACAATCTGCCAAGATTAAGATTAATGGTCGAACGTGTTAGTATGCGGTGGTCGCGCTCTGACATTGTGTTTTTTCTTGTCTTTTATTGCCTGGCTCGCTGACAATGCCTCGCGGATAGTCAACATCATCAAAGTTCTTGGCGAAGGCGGATTCTCGTTCGTATACCTTGCTCAGGATGAGACTAGTGGGGTGAGTTTTCGCCAGCAGACCTACTTGATATGTCTACATGCATTTTTCCAGAGGCAATTTGCTCTAAAGAAGATAAGATGCCCCACGGGCTCCGAGGGCGTAAAAGAGGCCATGCTGGAGGTCGAGGCGTACCGGCGCTTCAAGTGAGTGAGCCATTCCATTATCATTCGTACTTTCCATGTAAATGTGACTTCAGACATCCGAATATCATACGCATACTGGTAAGATTTTTCGTGCACTTAACAGCGCCAGGCCAATCACTGAAACTTTATCAGGACTCTGCGGCTGTTCAGGACCCCGAGGGTGAAGGTCAAATTGTATACCTTTTCCTACCGCTATACAAGGTTCGCCTGTGTCGAAGCTACAATCTGGTTTCTCTAACACGCAATCAAGCGTGGAAACGTCCAGGATGCCATCAACGCAAATGTTGTCAACGGCAAACAATTTTCAGAAAGAGATATGGTCCGCATATTCAAGGGTACATGTGAAGCCGTTCGTGCTCTACACGAGTACCACATAACGCCTGGCTCGAAACCGCAATCCCGACAAGCACCTGTGCCGTCTTCCTCGCAAGCACATCATTCGAACGACCATCACTCTGACGATGAAGAGGGAGATGAACTACTATCACATCCCCAAGATGACGGTGATTCGTCCGTAAATATACCCCTTGTAAAGAAGCACCGGGCCGATATGGGGGACGGTGTATTCGACGATGACGAGGAGGTTTCAAAAATCCCAGACTTGCCGAATGGAAAATCGGAATCAGGGAAGAGTGAACCATACGCTCACAGAGACATCAAACCCGGGTGAGCCCCCCAGTAACCCTGGCTGTCTCTTGACTGAGGTGTTAGAGTTTAGGAACGTCATGATTGCTGACGATGGCCTGACGCCGATACTGATGGACTTTGGTAGTGCGATGAAGGCCAGAATTCGCATAGAGACCAGGTCGCAAGCGTTGCTACAACAAGTAAGGCGTCCAGTTGGCTGTCTCGCGAGGATTTATTAATGGCGCTGCAGGACATTGCGGCTGAGCGAAGTACAATGGCTTACAGGGCAC
This sequence comes from Leccinum uliginosum, assembly GCA_038091455.1. Lineage (NCBI taxonomy): Eukaryota > Fungi > Basidiomycota > Agaricomycetes > Boletales > Boletaceae > Leccinum > Leccinum uliginosum. Next base: position 13,134 of record JBBPOM010000417.1, read on the forward strand.
CAGAGCTGTTCGACGTCAAGACGGGCGTGACACTGGACGAAAAAGTTGATATTTGGGTATGATCCTCCCCTTTGAAACATTTTACCATGGGCTCAAGTCACCAGTCACTTGGTTGCACACTCTTCGCAATGGCATATTCACATTCGCCATTTGAAAATACCCAAACTACAGAACAGGGTGGATCCATTGCTATGGCTGTTCTGAACGCACAGTATAAGCATCCGAGTTCAGCCTATTCTCAGGGCGTGAAGGACCTCATCGACTGCATGTTGAAGGTGAATCCCAAAGACCGGCCTAGTATTCATCAGGTATGTGCTGTGATGACCAACTGCAAGGGCTCAAACGAACATGATTGCAGGTCATCCAGTCTACTGACAGGGTATTACAATCGTTGTTGTAGATCGGCCCCAATGGTTTTCATCTTTTAGGACTCTTCCTTTTTAGCAGCACATTTTACTACCGGAGCCATCTATGCAATCTACATGCCTCGCAGATTGATCGGCCACTACGCTATCGTGATCGGTTGCTTTTCCTCAGGCTTGTAACTTCATGTCTGGACTTGGAAGCCAACTTTCTACCGTCGTTTGGAATCTTGGTGCGTGGAGCGAACTTGGCCTCCTTGAACCTCGTCGTCGAGGTTCTGCGGTCGAGGTTCTGCCTTTTCCGAGGTTTTTCTGACTCTATTTTGGACACTGGCGAACGCTCCGAGTCTATGCTCGATGAACCGTCATTCTTTGTTTCGTCAGTCGTCGAGGTCTTTTTCAGCGCCTTCTTCGCTATCGCTTTTGTCTTAAGGTCTTTATGACGTTTCCTCTTTTCACGCATAGATGTATGTTTGACTTGCTACGAGATACACTGTCAGAATGTCAATCTGCGAACAATGAGATTCTTACACGTTTCAATGCTCGCTTCGATAGGTTCTGCGACTCTGCGCTTCGCGTGTTGGATATCGAGCTGATTGATCTGACGAGTTCCCAAGCATTGCTACGTGGGTCTGCATCAGCAGCGAGCCCTCGGAATTGTTCGAAACGTCGCATGTGCGCCTGCATAAAACCAACATTCAGTGAAACGTTGTTGCAGGATTCTTAGGAGATCTGCATACGTTTGCATTCTTGTGCGCAGCGGCCATTCCTGCGTTTTTGATGAGTTTTCCTTTGCACAATACGCACCCGTAAACAGTGGGGTTCAAGGAAATCAGGTAGATCGGATCCTTCAGAGCCTCAGAGACCAATATTGGCTCCTCGTCGACATGTTCATCCTCAGAGGTTGTATCCTCCTCCTCTTGATCATCGTCCTCGTGAATGTCACCTTCGTCCGAGTCGTCAGATTCATCCGAGTCTGTGTCATTCAAACCCATGATTTCTTTCATGTCCCCGTCCAGACCAAGCTCTTTTTCTTCCTCCTGCCTCTTTCGTTTTCTTTCCACTCGTTTCAACATTGGACCAAATGGAGGTGGTTGTGTGGAGTTGAAGTAAGTAGTGATCGAGATGCATAGCCACCGTCGGCTCGCTCGCGTTTTCTTTCCGTTCATGCATCGTCGCGGTGCCCAGCTTGTGTGCAGAGACGTCAAGCCCAGTCATATCCTTGAAAGATGGCATCGTCAACAAGCCAGGTTCATCTCAGATTCATCCTTAAATTCGGATGGCTATGTTTCTCGAAGCTCTGTCCGCATCCGCGATGAAGAGAAACAAATCATGAAAATCACGGAACAGCTCCTCAATGCGGCTGCTAGGTCTCGGATACTACCTACGTCAGGGTGGAAACACAAGAAGTCGCTGAGAGGAGAGGAAAAGCGGCTCGAGAAGGACGTCCTTGCTAGTGGGAGACCGCGTAGACCGCCGACGAAACAACTGGCTGCATGGCAGGATGCCGCAGTAGACTCTGCTCCGGAGCTGGACAAGGCGGACGAACCCCAGGCGAGCGACATGCCGTCCCTCGGTACATACGTCGACATTCGCAGGTATGTGACAAATGGAGACCACACACCTATGGCTTGCTTACCGTACCCTAGAGGTTTGACCTCTGCGTCGGGAATTGTCCTGGGTCATGCTTTGGTTGACAATCGCAACTACGTTCTCACCCTTTCCCTCTCTGGGGATGTGCTCACCCACTATGTCACCGACGTCTTTTTCGAAATACCAAACATGGTCCCTCGGGACCTCGCGGAGAGGGCTGGCATCGACCCGTCGCCCACCCGAAGGACAGAAATCAGTGCGCGCGTGGAAATTCTTAGGCGGCTTCGAGAAGTCGAACAGGAGATCATCCGAGCCTATTGTGCCATCGGTAGCCGGAACGTCGCCCTCTACCCCCTCGTCAGGTCTGCGGATTCCAACGAATGGTCGACGGTCACCGTATCACGAGCGGCAGAACTTGTGTCTGACCCCAAAAACTTGGACCGTTACAACTTGCTGGCGACGCACCGCTATCTCATGAGTCATACTGTCGAGTTTGTTCCGCACTATACTTCTCATCGTGCGGTTCAGGTATGGGCCGTCCGACCTCAGTCGCATGTGAACAAACTGGTTGCTGTCAGAGACATGGTTCGCCAATCGAGTCCCTCTATCGATTCCTTCGTGTCCAAAGCCCGTTTGATCATGGATGCCAATAGGAAACGTTCTAGGGAGTCCTGGAACGAACCCCCAACCCAGGAATTGAATACGGATATCCGGTATACAGAAGAAGATCGCCTGATCATCGATGTGCTACATCACTCCCTTCATCATCGTCGTCACATTCGCTCTGACCCCTATTTCCCTGTTGTATCGACAATCCTCAAGAAATTGGAGGTAGCCGAAGTAATCGATACGCCAGTAATATATCAAGTCTTGGTTGACTTGGGTCACCTGGCTCCATGGGATGACTTGGCATCAAGATGGTCGGAACTTGGTGTGGACCACTCCCCAGAAGAAAAGTCGGCGAAGGTCATCAACGCGGATCGGATAATCCAACAGAACCTGGCTCAAGTGTCCCAGGCTAATGTGCAATGCGACACTCCACTTGGTCCTGAGGACTTCTACTCCTGCGATCCGGCTGAGCATCTGCGGCATGATTTTGGGAATCTGCCTGTTTACGTCGTCGACGATATTGGCGCAGAGGAGCTAGACGATGGACTGTCGATCGAACCCATCCCTTCGGAACCCGGTGCGGTGTGGATCCATGTCCACGTCGCGGATCCGACAGCCGTTATACCTCCCACGCATGTTTTCGCTCAAGAGGCGCGCAAAATGGGGTTCACCGCATATTTTACCCACAGGACGTGGCCCATGCTTCCGAAATCCTTGACGCTGTCAAAAATGAGTTTGGGTGCAAACTCAAGCTCCGGAAATCCGGAACGTGTGCTCACGTTTAGCTTCAAACTTGACTCCAGTGGAAACATGGTGGATTACGATATTCGAGCAGCGTTGGTTCGAAACGTCGTCACGATAGATTACGATTGCGTGGATCGCCTCCTAGGGTCAGTCAGAAGCTATGAATCCTTCCGTCCCTTTGATCTTCCTGGCCATTCTTCCACCTTTCCTGTACCGAGCCTCGGCTCCGACCACGTCGACAACCTGCGTCTCATCACCGAGTCGATTTCGCGGCACAAGAAACGCAATTTAAGCTCTAGCAATTGCTTTTACACTGCTCTGCCCAAAGCCAGGATTACTATCAGCCCCAAACCTTTGATCGGCACTTCTCTGAACTGCCCTGATCCTTATCGTTTCCGCGGTTTCCCAAAGTTGACCTATGAGGTCGTGGGGCAGCAAATGCAAAGTTCTGGAGCGCGCATGATCATCTCAGAATGTATGAAAGCTGCTTGTCGGGTGGCTTCTCGTTGGTCTTCCGACCACGGAGTTCCGATGCTGAGAAGAGCATCCAAACCGCCCGTCTGTCTTGGGGATCCGCGAGCTGTCCAGAAGCTGCTGGAAATGCGAGACTCGGATGGCCACGTGGATTTCTATGCCGTTCAAAAGTCGAAGTTGTTCATTCCCCCGGTTGAACACACGCTCGAACCTGCGATGCACTGGAGCATGGGGATTCCGGACCGGGAGGGTTACATCCGTGTTACGTCACCGCTACGGCGATACAACGACCTTGTAGCTCATTGGCAGATCAAGCACGCGCTACTAAACCCTGGGAGAGACACATCACTGTTCTCGCCGGCATGGCTGGAAGAGTATGCACCCGAAATCAAAAAGAAAGAGAAAGAATACAAACGGGTGGAGAGACTTGACGTCGATTTCTGGTCCCATTTGTATCTCAAACGCTTCATGGAAGACCCCCATCCGGCGACTGATCGCCACGATCCTCTACGGTACATTCAAGCGACCATTTCTGGGGCACGTCTCGATGGGACTGGTGTAGCCAGCTCGTTCGTCTGCCACATGCCCTCGCTGGGTTTCTTTGGGACATTGCCTGCACCGCCGAGCGGGGCGCTGGAAGTCGGTGATGTTGTCAAGGTCAGAGTAAAGTCTGTTGAGCTGGGCCCACAGCCTCAGCTTCACCTATCGTTTAGAGAGGGCTAGGGAGTTCCGAGTAGATACTATATAGTGCCACGTATCTAATACCATCTTTTGCTTTCGCGTGTCTCAGTGAAACTCACACTATTGCAGAGGTTTCTCATGCGCGTCGGCGGTGAACCCGATGAAAATCTCACACATTGGCCGTCTTGTACCCACATCATCAAGTACACGGTGACAGAGCACAGCTGATCTCCGCGTAAAGCAAAGATGGTCTGATTTTAGTTTTTGCTGACTAAGCACATTCATTGGATGGTTCTTAATGCAAATATTCGCGTGCGACTGGGCTTTGTTTCTCGTCTATCCCTTCGTCCTCAATGTCGGTCAATAGCACGTTGCCCTCCGCGGGCTACGTAGCCACCGCGGTGGATTTCGTCCTGAACTACGTCGTGAATTCTCCGATACGCGCCATACTCATTGCGCTCGTTTACTCACCGTTCCTTGTCATCGCCCTGAACGTTCTTAGGCAACTGGTATGCACCCAATGTCCCTTGCTAAACCTAACTGACGCGTCCGCAGGTTATCCCTCGCGACTCTTCGCTGCCTCCAGAGGTGTTCCACATACTACCCTTTTTTGGCTCTGCCATCTCATATGGCAATGACCCGTTGAACTTCTTCGCCAAATGCAAAGAGAAGGTATGCTGAAAATATTATCAAACAAGTTCAACGTCCAACCGTGCTGTCCTCCGCAGTATGGGAACGTCTTTACGTTCATCATGTTCGGTCGCAAGGTCACCGTCGCGCTTAGTGCCAGGGGGAACAACTTTATTCTCGGCGGCAAGTCTATGGCGTTCTCGGCAGAGGAGGCTTACAAGGTGTGTTTTTTTTTTCTTTCATACAAATGACTTGCTTGCTGACTGTTTATAGCACCTCACGACGCCCGTTTTCGGCAAAGACGTGGTCTATGACGTCCCTAACGAGGTCTTCATGGAGCAGAAGAAGTTTGTCAAAGTCGGTCTTTCGGTGGAGAACTTCCGTGCCTACGTCGGTATGATCGAGAACGAAGTCGACCACTTCATGAGGCACGACGCAGCGTTCTTGATCTTCCAGATGAACGACATCAACGACTGGGGGCGTTTCGATGCTACTGATATTATGGCACAAATTACTATCTTGACCGCTTCACGGACGCTTCAAGGCAGCGAGGTTCGCGAAGGTTTGGATAAAACATTCTCTGATCTGTTCCACGATCTGGATGGAGGATTCACACCTGTAAACTTCCTCTTCCCCAACCTTCCGTTGGAAAGTTACCGTAAACGTGACGAAGCTCACAAGAAGATGAGTGCATTCTATGTCGACATCATTCGCAAACGCAGGGAGTCTGGTATAGTAAGTCTAAACCTCAATTACATACAACTTTGTGCTCACATCTGTGAATAGGATGCACAAGATATGATTTCTGCGCTCATTTCTCAAAAGTACCGGAATGGCAACCCGCTCCCAGACCATGAGATTGCCCATATCTTGATTGCTCTTCTTATGGCGGGTCAACATACGAGTTCAGCCTCCGGCTCTTGGGCACTTCTTCACTTAGCAAACAACTTGGAAATGCAGTAAGGACGACTACAACCTTTCTCATGCCCTTTTACTGATCACCTTGTGTAGAGAGGCATTCTACCAAGAACAGGTCAAAAACTTCGGAAACCCTGACGGCACATTCAGGAGTATGACGTACGAGGAACTTCGCGAGCTGCCTGTCATGGACTCGGTTATTCGAGAGACGCTCCGCCTGCACCCACCAATCCACAGCATCATGCGTTACGTTCGCTCCGACGTCCCCGTACCACCCACTCTTGCCGCACCTTCGAAAGATGGCACCTATGTTGTACCCCGTGGCCACTATGTTCTCGCTTCTCCTAGCGTCAGTCAGGTTGATCCAGAGATATGGCCCAACCCAAAAGCTTGGGACCCAACGCGGTGGAGCGACCCTGATGGTATTGCAGCTCAGGCTTTTAAATCATATGCGGACGAAAGCGGCGAGAAGATCGACTATGGATTTGGCGCTGTAAGCAAGGGTACTGATAGTCCGTACCAGCCATTCGGTGCTGGCCGACACCGGTGCATTGGCGAGCAGGTTAGTCACGAAGGTCTATATTTATGAATGATAGCTGATATGTTTTTGTTCAGTTTGCTTACTTGCAACTGGGGACCGTTCTTGCGACATTGCTGCGCGTAGTGGAAGTCAGGCTGGATCAACCCCTGCCGGAGCATAATTATCATGTACGTGCCCCCTCTAGACGCTTATGACGCATGCTCACCTTTTCTCCATCTAGACCATGATCACCATGCCCAAGAGACCACGCAACGTTTGTTACAGACGTCGCGCTTTTGATTGATAGTTATGTCTGCTATTTTAATACATCGTAATATTATAGACGTATTTTTCTGTGGGGTGTCTGCGAAATTTGCAAGCAAGACTTTACCTGACACGTGACTGGAAGGGGGAGTCATCGGAATTCGGTTGTACTTTGCTAAGTTCTCGAGCCGACCGCGAACACAACTTGCAGCGACATGGCGTCGATGTTCCCTGTCGTTTTCATTCTTGTCATTGTCCTGGGCTTAATGGCTTGTGGCTACTTGTTCGTCCCGAAAGGTCCACAACAAACGTACGTCGCAGCCTGAAATTTAACGAATGTCCAGCACTGAGCTCGTGCTCAATGCAGAACCATTCGATCATCCATCCTGCTCACGCTTGCGTCCTGCTATCTCATGTGGATGATAACCTATATGGCACAGCTACATCCTCTCATTGGTCTGTACAAAACGTTCCTGCGCAGTGCCACCCTTACTCATTGTGCCATGAATACAGTACCTATTCGGTCAGCGCTGGAGGTCTGACGAGTATCGATGCTCAGTGCTTGCTTGTAGTTTAATACCAGTCGGTTCGAAATCTATTTTCTTGACCATTCCTTTGACGAATCCCCGTCTCCTTTAGATGTACATGAGTTAGATACTAATTCAGACTCGTTTCCGAAATCCGCTCCCAAGTCGACAGTCCGCGTCATGCTCTAGTGTCCTTTCCACGCCACGTGGTTATCTACTCAACTCCTTCAACCCGCCGCCCAGCCATCGCCGCCCCCGCCGACTGACCAATCAACATCCTCAGGGTGCCATGTGGTGTTATCATAAGTTATACCCATGAGTATGCCAGAGTCTAAGGAACCTTCTTCTGCGTCACAATCCGGTTCATTGTCCTCATACATGATGTTCTCGGTCTTCAGCGGCGTCATTTGTATGGGAAATCGATCGGTGAGCCCTCCGACTATTTGGATCTTCCAGTTTGCACGCGGCTGGCCGGCGATTCTTTGCAACTCTAGTCTGGTGCTTTGTTCTGCGACGTTGAGCATCGCCTCCATGGAGCCGCCGCACAAAACGGGCAATTCGTCTGCAAACCAGAGCTCCTGAACGCCGAGAGTCACTTCTCCCCATTTCTGAAACTTGATGACCATTGCTTCCTCGATCTCTTGCAAGCCAGAAGGGCAACCTGCGCGCGGGTGTGCTTCATGGTGATACCTCGCCACTAAAGCGTGGGGTTCCATGATCGAGTTGCGAACGTCCTGCGTTCCCCTTTCCCTTGATGTCCTAGACAAATGGTCGTCCAACCGCCTGAAATAGGCAACCTGAGTGGCACCACCCAGGAACCTGTCCCGTCTCCAAGGGTCCTGCTCTTTAGGTGTCCCTATCGTTGCGGTCTCTACCGCATATCCCCACTGTTGCGCGACGTTCTTGCACCACATGACGAACTCGTCGACGGTCCATTCGAACTTGTGGTCGAAATGCCTAAACACGCGGTCGGTCCTGCCACTCGGATCGGGGAACCCTTGCGAATCCGTCTGCCCCGGTGGAGACCACCGTTGGTTGAAAGTGTACGACGGCGTGGTGACGAGGAACACCCGTGGCTGGTACACGCCCAGTACGACGGGGGCAACTCGAAGGAGGACGGCATCAGTCAAATGCTCGATGCTTCACACGTGCCAAATGACTCAGTCAGTTCGGAACAAGAACCGGGATGACGTGATGAATTATCTCACAGTTCGCTGGCGACGATGCACTGTGCATTGATGAACGCAGGGTTGATGGCGTCGATGCTACCCTGCCATAATTCGACGTCCAGGGGTTCCCAGCGCGTATAGAGGGGGTTGACCGACGCAGGGGAGGTGCACTGAGCGGCGAACGCTAGCGTAGAAGACGAGACGTCCAGCCCCGCAACCCGCACGGCATGCAAGTCGGGTGTGTCTCCGTCGTTGAGGCCCACGTCCCAAAAGAGCGAGGACAGCTCGTCGTCGTCGTCTCCAAATCGGTCCGGTCGCAGCCACGGGGCGGGCTGGCACAACGTCGCTAGGAGAGCACCCTCGCCACATCCCATATCTACGATCTACAGCGTTTTTCGTAGTCAGTCGATAGATGAATGTAGGGTGGACCCCGCTGGATTGTTGCACCAACCTCGGTGAGTCGCTCGCGCCGGAGTATGTCGAGTATCCATATCCTCCGCTGGTGATGAAGTGGGGGGAAGAAGGTGACCTTGAGGGGTTGGTGATCACTTTCCATGTCAAGATTATCGGTTGATCGGGCTGATCACGTCGGGAGACGGGTGAGACTGACCGGCAGCTATAAATACATAACTGGACCCATACGTACCCGAGCAACCTCCGGGCGAAGCAACCAAGGAAGGTGGGGAAAGCAACCGAGGGCGGCTGTGATATATGTAGGACGCACAGGAAGCACTTCGTCGGAGGAGACCCAATAAAGCGACAATACATTACTCGAGACGTATATCGGCAAAGGACGGACGTGTATCTAGGCTATCACAGGACCAAAACAACATTGATATGAACAGGTGCGACGTAACATTCCCAAGGGGGAGACGGCGAAAGCAAATAAGGAGATGGGAAGCAATTACAACGAAGTGCACGGTGCAGACTGCAGGAACAGGGGAATACAGAGGGGGAGGCTGGTGTAATGTACGAAGGCTCAGCGTATACTGGCAATGCCTATGAGCACAAGAAAATACTTTTCCACACACAAGTGGAGGATGGGGAATCCAATCAGACCAACGCAGCGGATTGCAAGTAGCCCCGGAAAATGGAGTCTCGCACTGAAATGTTACTTTGGGTTAGAAAGGGCATGTGATTGCAAACCCGAACACCCACCGTTGCCGATAATGCTCTGGGTGGCTTTCGTATCCTGTAATGATCAAGCGCACGTCAATGGGGGGCGTTATATCCGGAGATGAAGGGGCCTCTTACCGTGACATTGGTCAAGTGGGTATACAAGACGCGTCGGTTCTCGTTATTCCTCCTGTGAACTTGCAAAAAATGTGCTCGGAAATATTGCACTACCGATTCATACTCGTTCGGACGGTTTCCGTATGACAGGATACTTAATCGATATGAGCGACAGAACCGATTCAATGCTCAACACTTACTATTTAGCAACTGGTAAGCCTTGTTCAAGCTTTTTTCTGAGAATGTCCGTCTTATCTGTCGAACAAATATCCACTTATTCGCCTCCAGAATACGTGTGGCAGAACTTACTGAGAAACAGGACTAGGTGGACCTTTTTGAGGAGCTGATTGGAACAGATCTGGGTAAAAAGTTGCAAGGAATCATCAATGCGGTTTGTGCGAGGATCTTCTTCGAGATACTACGTCCCAATGAATAGGATTAGGCTGGTATGAGCGCTTGGATAAGGGGCGTACCTGGTCGAAAGCACTGATCGGGCTGACAAAAATGATAGCATTTGCATCATCAAAGTACGGCACCCATGAATGACGCTGCCCTCTAGCGCCACCCACATCGAACAGATGCCATGATACACTCTTTCCGTGGATATCCACATCAAAGATATGTTCAGCCACACCCATCGTTTGGATACGGGCATGCAGAATATCATCTACTCCTTATCAGCCAATTACGGCATGAAATCAGTCCGGTACGACTTACCCGTCGACGGCATATACCCTCGCGCGGAGATGCGCACAATATTATTTAAGAAACTACAGAGTTAAAATATAAGCGAAATGCACGCATATATGCGCTGAACTTACAATTCCGACCACTCGTCGAGCTTCAATTTTCTCTTTGAGATCAAAGCACGGACTATCGGATGTTCCCAAAGGGTTATCATGTCTTCCTGTGACTGGTCTAGCATTGAAGCGACATCATCCACCAGTGCGTCCAAACTAGCGTCAGTCGACATAGCTGTACCAGGACGCTCGGTGAGCTGCTCAGGGGTTTCCACCTCAGCTCGTTTCGAGCGTCTTCCAATGAGCTTCTGGCCCGTATGGATGGTTCTCGCCTGCCAGCCGCTGCGAACATAAACTTCCCCTTTGCCAGACCCTGACACGGAAATTCCGCCACTGAGCCGATCAGCCAGCTGGGACTCCGTCTTTACTAGGGACAGGAGGCGGTGGCGCAGCTCCGCGATGGAGGACGATTTTGTGGGACCTGGAGACGTGGGACTTCGTAACTCCCCGTTCGAAGAAGCGGTGTCGGCATGCAAGCCCGCAAAACCGGAATTGGATGTGCCAACTAAAGGAGAGTCATCTTGTCCAAATTCCTGACGTTCCAGGGTGCTATGGGAGTCGGAACCGTCGTCGACGTCGTCCCACGCCTCCAGGGTCACGAGGATCTTCCTGAGAGAACGGACGACATTGAAGTAAACAACAGTCCTCCAAGACATCCGCTCGCTGTCCAGCGAGGCCGGGCTGTACATGAGCTGGAACTGCTTTTGCAATGTCGACTTGCCTGATTCAGCCTGGCCCAAGAGCAGTAACTTGAGATGAAGACGTCATTAGTGTCATGTAACCATGTGATAACATATACAGCGAATGTCACCTTGACGTCGCTCTTGGACTTTTTTAATTTTTCGCGTTCCAGTCTGAGTTCTTCATCGATTTGTTCGGATATGCGACGAGCCTCTGCCTCCTGCTGCAGCCGCGCTTGACGCTCAGTTTCTGACTCTGTTGAGGGAGGACGGATTGCAACGGAGAGGGGGTCGTCCTGGCTGCGAATGGAAGACGTTCGAATCATGGTGATGGTTTGAGATCAAGAAGAATAACTATTTGCACCGGCCCTTGCGTATGCGGATATGCGCCCAACGTTCAATCAGGAAACAGTCACGCGTTACACACGTCACGCTATGGTGAGTTCTCTTCCATCCGCCATCATCGCGCATATACTCATCGTCGCTTACGCTAGTCCGTAACACTCCATACGTCCCATGGCGAACTCAAGGTACGTTCTACGAAACTTCCATCCAGAGCTTGAAACTATTTTATCCAAGATCGAGGTATTCTGCGAAGCCGTGCCGAAAACAGCAGAAGTGTGTAACACCGCCTCGCCTCCGATCGTAATTGATGTGCTTGAATCTAATTTTTATGGCCGTAGAACTTTCTGGCTCTCTGCGCCTCTGGCTATTATGACAACTGCATCTTTCACCGAAATATCAAAGGGTTTATGGTTCAGACTGGTGACCCAACTGGCTCAGGCAAAGCTGGACAGAGCATATGGGGCAAACCCTTCCCGGACGAAATCCGTTCCACGCTAAAGGTGCGGAGTTTTCCAAGTTACGTTCTCTTCTTCACGATGCTGAAATTAGTGGCACCGCCTTCGCTAAGTTCCACAATCGGGGCATGGTTGCCATGGCGAACTCTGGGCCCGATACAAATAAATCCCAATTTTTCATCACATACGCGAAACAACCGCATATTGACAGCAAATATACGATCTTTGGAAAGGTGATTGACGGCGCCGACTCCACTTTGGATTTGATGGAACGTGTCCCTGTCAACCACAAAAACAAACCCCTGGTCGAAATCAAACTCACGCATGTAAGACATTCAATAAGATTTAGCTGCGGAGTGATGCCTGAATGCCTGAATCCGATTTCTAGGTAACAATCCATTCCAATCCCATCGCCGATGCCGAACTAGTGGGTCGTTGATGTAGTCCCCCAACATGTTATCGCCACTGCGTTATTTGCCAACTAGCCTCCAACATTGTGATGTGACACATCCCGGCCCGTGGTATCAAATTCACCGTTTGATCAACCCGACGAGCTCTTTCTGCAGTTCTCTTTGTTTTCTTGCTTTGTCTAGATCGTCAACGCTGCGGAGATCATAAACAATGTCACGCGTTTTGCCAAAGTACACCTGTGGGCGATCTTATCAGCTATTATTCTCTTAGTGGAAAGCAGCAGACCTCTTGTAGAAGGTTACGCATTTTAATTTCCATCTCCTCGATCATCCTTCCCGTATTGGTGATATGCGACGAAGAATCATGCAGGGGCCAGTCTTGCTCCGTCTGGATCATAAAAGAAGTCAGAAAGCTTGGAGGCAGAAGTTTGGAGTCTTTGAAAATCACCTGTCGAGTCATGCTTCCGCTCAGATTAATTTCTCCCGACGACTTCGAGCCGTGATCGGAACCTTTCTTCTCCTGGTTACCAACGGCGTTGGGTTGAGCATCGTCGGTGCGCCGTGTGACAAGCTGGAGCATGACGGTGGAAGTCAGCTTGTAGTGGGCCTGTCTGCCGCGTTCTGCAGTCTCGAAGACATGTATAGAGTCCCATGATCCGGATGGGTCATCTGCGCTCGGAGGATCCATCACTAGAAACGTACTCGGTTAGTGTACCAATCCGTCATCCCCGGAGCGAAGGGCTCGAAAGCCTGATCGGTTGTCAAAGAGACGTTGCGTACCCACCCTTCTTTAGCAGTACTACGCCAGCGAATCCACCATCATCGAGTTCCCAGAGGTAAACAGAAGAGACGCCACCCTCGTAATACCTGGATCGCGAGTGGCAAGGGGCGGAGCGGTAAGGGCGAAGAATCACATGAGCGACATGGACGTGAAACGCGCGTACAATTCCCTGTAGATGTCGAAGGCTTCGTTCGCCGCGATTTCTAGTTTGCGTAGTTTTGGGGTCGGGATCGTTCCATCTTCCAAAGGGGGGTCATACTCGTTGGACCACGGCGATCTAGAGGAAATAGGGACCCGTATCAGCCGCACTGCGCGAGAGGTTCACATCTTTGAGAAGCCGGGGAGAACGCATTCGAAAGGCAACCGAAACTTCTGCGTACATCGGACCATACGACGAGCACTCACCGATAGCTTTCACCGTCTCTGTTGTAGTCGCAAGCAAGATAATCCCTTCCGGTCGCACGATCCGTCAAGACCTTGAGCGGCTGGTCGACGCTACCGAGAAGATCTTCGGCGTAGTCTGGGTAAATCTGGATGAGAGAGTTGATGTTCTCTTCTACGCGGGTCGGCGGCAGGCGGCGCATGAGATCGAGCATCGAATCCACCGGATCAGCCATGCTGTAAGAGAAATCGGCGTGTTACTACGCAGTCGACGGATGATGCAGTACGGTGACCTAGAACAAAACACCACGACGCGCCACACGCCAACGCTACCCAAATCAAGAAGGTAGATAACATGCAAAAACTAGATGCGGCACGTTCCCTACTATGAATTCTAGTCAATACTGTACATAATTCTGTTTTCTTTGTATTTTCCATAGACTACTTTGACCATGTTTTCTACATCCTTTCAAACTACGAGTTCAAACTGTACAAGTTGCCGCCGTACAAGTGAACAATCGTTACTAAATTGTTGTGACAAAGGTGACTGCAGTTGGCCCGGATCTCGGATCCGACTATGTGCTGGCAGAACACGATGGATCAACTTCGTCTGATCCCTTTGCCTGGACGCGACCCGCTTCAGGTTTAAAGTCTTCTACCGCGTTCTTCTCGTTAGCCAGCGTCATCATGTTGAACTTGTGAAGTTTGTAATAGTCCCTCAGGATGCTCACGCCGCACACGTTCTGGTGAAAAGCAACGTCTGAGTCGTCCGTCACGCG
>JBBPOM010000418.1:1656-27459 GCA_038091455.1 Leccinum uliginosum
ACCTGCTGTTCCATTATCACATGAGTATCCTTGTGGCTGAAAGATTATCAAGATCCACCAATTAAGCCACTTAGATTGTAATTGTTTTCTCATACTTATTACAGTTTATCATCTCAGGCAGACATTGTCAGCACCATCAACTACTGTCATATCACCTACATGATTACAGAAGATTGTCTCTTTATGCCCAACCTGCTGTTCCATTATCACATGAGTATCCTTGTGGCTGAAAGATTATCAAGATCCACCAATTAAGCCACTTAGATTGTAATTGTTTTCTCATACTTATTACAGTTTATCATCTCAGGCAGACATTGTCATTACCATCAACTACTGTCATTTCAGCTACACAGTTACAGAAGATTATCTCTTTATGGCCCATCCTGCTATTTCATTGTCACATAAGTATCCTTGTGACTGCATTAAGCCACTTATTGTAACTGTTTTCTTGCACTCATTACAGCTTATCATCTCAAGCAAAAATTCCATCAACTGTTGTCATCTCACCTACCTGATTACAGAAGATTGTCTCTTTATGGCCCATCTTGCTATTTCATTGTCACATAGTAGGTGGCCTTTCAGCTGCAGATAATCAGATTTTCTTCATATCTTTGTTGATCATGTATACCAGGTGTACAAGGCCCTGGCAGGCTGAAAGTAATTGCTCATTAAACAGCCTTCTGATTTTGCCAATCAGGGAATTGGGTGGGGTATGACCAGATAAAAATGGTGAACAGTTGTAATTCAGCTGACCACAGCAATAAATATCTCAATCCTGAAGCACAGTACAATATTAGCATTGCACACATTTGTCTACCAAGGTTTCCATTATCTGCCAGGGTATAGCATGGGTCTTTGCTCCCTTGGCCCGCCGGGAGTCGGGGACTTGGCGCAAGTGTGCTGCTACAATATTTTTCACATCAATAGCCTTGTTGCCCCTCCATTGAACCAACAATAATGAATATAAAGACTGAAGACTAAAACTACAAAAACTCCAACACTAGTACTGTGGTACAGGAGGGGGAGGAGGAACCATCTCTCCCTGTGACAGCATGATCATCCCAGGCAGTGGCGGAGGGGGGAACACACCCGGCTGGAATATCGTCATATTCACTGGCGGCAGTGGCACCTGAGGCACCCCCATCGGCATCCCAACCGGTGCACCCATCATAGGCATCAGCTGGGGCACCATTGTCTGCTGACAGGAAACCCCCGGGTGGTGGAGGCGGCTGGGCCAACGCGCCTGCAAACTGGCCCTGGTACGGTCGTTGAGATCCGGGCACGGGAGGTCGAGCACCGAACCCCATCGGTGCGGGAGGTGGTCGGGCACTGACTGGCAGCACATTGTTTTTCCGGGCTTGTGCGGCGAGGAGACGTTCTGCAGATGTACCGTGCCGTTCGCTCTTTCCATCCTTCTTGAAGGCATATTGCACCGTGATGGCCTTATTCATTAAGAATTGCCCATTCATTGATTCAACTGCTGCGTCGGAGGACTCGAAGTCGGTATACGAAACGAAACCGTAACCGTTTGATATTCCCCCGAACCGGGGTCTCGAGAAATCTGGACAAGGGAAAGATGTGAACTACGTATGAGAGTAAGATATCTGGCGACGTACCTTGGCCGTCGTAGCCATGATCCTGAACGCACTGAACGTATTGTATAGTGACCGCTCGTCCACGTTCTCGCCCAGGTTTCCGATAAAGAGGTTCGCACCGACATCCAGTTGCTTTTTATCCGAAGATGCCTGTACGCGCAGTTAAGTAAACGAGAATCATCACGCGCACATCACGTCGCAACACACCTTGTTCACACGTATGGGCTTCCCCCACAGCTTTATCTGGTTCATGATCTTGCAACTGTATTCGGCGTCCTCCTCGGTCAGGAATTCGCAAAAACCGTAACCTTGATGCGTCATGGACACACGGTCCTTTGGGAGATGTACGTTGACTGAAAAAGATAAATTGTTCGATATGGCCTGCAACAGAAACAAAAAAAGCCTAGAACGCACCCTTCGCTATAATTGATCGTCAGGATCACACTTCCCTCACGGACGTGCTGCGCTGAGTAATTGCTCGCGTTCTTGGCGATCGTGTAGGGTAGCCGTCCAGATGGGTTCGAGACTTCGAGTCGCTCGCACTACCAGCTTCGTTTCCACCGAGCCCAAACGATCTATCAAGCAAATAAGTTTTACGCAACCGAGACACAGACATCGAGTCAAAGAAAACATATGTATGGCAGTGCTTGACCGAAGGCTCGAGGATGGTCGCTCCGACACTGTTCGTGACCATGATCGTATTGTTGTTCTGGGGGGCGACGGCGAGGATGAGCTGGTCTCCCTCGTGCCAGGCAGTCATATTTCGCCTGTCGCCCTCGTTCTCATCGACTGTAATGTAGCCCTGCATTCAAAGTTGGAGTCAGCAGCGAGCCAAACACAATTCAATATTCGCACCTCCCCAGACTTCGAGTTGACGAAGACAATAGAAACCTCTTGATCGACGACTGCAGCCGCTGCGTTGGCGAGGTCCCAATTATCGAAATCCTATGAAAAATATGGTTTGATCGGCGCTGGCACGATATTGAATGGCTAAGATTGGAAAGCCCCGATTGGTGGCAGATGAAATGCGCCCTTAACGACACCAGGAATTAAAAATACAACATACGAGAACCTGTTGGTTCTTTACATCCGGTCAATCAACACACGAGAACTAATTCCGAGAACTATACACACCTAGATCCCCAACCCATGGCAAAAATACCAGTCAGGTCACCACCCTAATCAGGATACTCGTTCGGGCCAGAGACGGGCGACGCAGCATCGCTCCCAACCACTCGGGGGCGTCTCCAAAGGCAGCACGCCATCATTTTTGAGTAAAATGAGCCGTCGCGACCTCCTTGACGACGCTCGCATAGTCACTTCGCATTGACTTGCATGTTGATAGGGTTATAGAAGTTCCAAGAGTTGATGGTCAACTCGAGACAACCTTCGTCCTCGTGCATGTGGTACCACGCGGCGACGATGCGCGTGGCCATACCATCGAGACGGACCATCGAGATCAAGTTTCCACCAAAGTAATTGCCTGAGTCAAATGGGACGTCACCCGGCATGGTCATCTAATAATATGGACATTAGCAAATGAACTAGGATGGATGGCCGAGTTGCAAACCAATCGTATTGGATGACTTCGAAGATCGTTCCAGCATGCGACTCGAAACTATGTCGTCGCTCTTGTTCAAAATATCTCGCGAACAAGAATGGAGCCACCACTAGGGTGTCAATAGCAGCTCGGCTACTAGCCGAGTGTCTTCTGCCTGAAGTAGCTGCTTCTCCACACTTGATAGCCTGAGAGATAGAATGTGATTCGGCTGGAGGATTAGAATTCCACGACCGTCCATGGATTCCGTCATGAACGCCACTAAAATTTCTGGAGATCGAACTGGACAGAACGAGTGTTACTATACGGAGTCCACCAAGGCAATCCGCGAGAATATGGAAGACCTGCACGGTCTACGCTTTCGGGACAACGACACGCACGAGTTGATGTCCATCTTCGAGGAGGGCGAGGATTATCGGGGTGATAACGGATGACTTTCCCTATTCCATGTTGAGTCGCGTGGCCGTATTGTCGCCAGAGCGGGGTGATATCATTTCCCTCGGGCACCTCGACCTGAACGCGTCGAACCAGGAAATTACTTTGTAGCTAACATGGAAAAGATACGTGGCGTCAGAAATTATACTATACTATATATATATATCGATAATGATAAACACACCTGGATCAGAGCCTTCAACCATCACATCCATTGTTCGGTAGTTCCCTCCGGACTCCCTGGAGATCGTGAAGTAGTCTTCGAACCTGTTGGAGATCGAGTGCCGTCGACGCCAAGGTAACGAAGTACCTCTTCCAATCGTCAGAGAGTACGACGAGCAAGTGAGGCGCGAGAAATAGGAATGATGCGTGGCCATTGGCCCGACTGTTCGAAAGCTTGAGAGTGACATCTTGTGCTGGATGAAAGAGCTCCGCACATCAAACACGCTTCGGCAAATAGCGGTGGCGGCCGACAAATATTGACGAGGAGTCTTCATCCCAACACTCCCCTTAGCTTTTTCGATAGCTCCTGCATCCACGAAAGATATTTCTGGGCACGATATATAGAGAAACGTAGTCGCTTGAAGGGAGGGTCAGGTCCATAGGAGACGATATGGCAGAGCAAGAGGGAAATGGCCAGTTGGCCTCGGCGTCCCAAACGAGGCTCTCAAGCGCTTCCAACAGCGCATGGCTGGAGGGTTGCTGGAGTTCTGGATGCCACTCCTAGTGCGTATCCGACAGTGGTCCGACTTAGCAGCGGTTGTCGCGAGAACCATGTGACCGTAACGAGGAAAAGGACTGGGAGGAGTGGAAGGAAAAATCGGAAAGACTAGTACGCCAGTGTTTGACACGACAAGGGAGGAAGGCGGGAAGAGAAGGCGGGTGGACCATGAGCATGCGGGACGTTGTTGAGGTGGTTGTGCTTTGCGAACGGCCTCGGAGGTTTGTGACTGGGCCACGATGTTGTTGCTAGCGTGAAGTCACTGAAGTGAAGATCAAAGTGGTAGACAGTGTTCAAACAGCAGTGTCTGAGTCCGCCGCCGCCAAGTAGCTGTTCAAATTGAGCTGACAGCCAGTCAATAAGTACTGTTTGTCGAAAGATCAACAACTAGAGCACTTACCTAGCCAATCTACGCCCGCACGGGAATCGACTGGAATTGTACTTTATGATCGGGAAGGGGCGTGTCACTGGTGGCACGTCTCGGCATGGCCCGGATTCCTTTCGCGTCTGACCGAAAACCTCGGTGTCAACGCACCGAACCCGGACGCAGGGAAAGTTTCCGACATAAGTACTGTTTGTCGGAATAATTTAGCGTGGCAACAAAGATCAACAACTAGTAGAGCACTGTGTGTCCATTTCAACCGAAGCTCTGGCCGTGTACTAGTAGAGGTAATACAAATCAAAGAAGCAAAGAAATATAGTCAGAATTCATACAATCGGGAGGTGTCATTGCCATCTAGCGAATCACCCTCTGATTCATATATCGCATTTCGCAACAATTCAGATTCAGATTCACTGGAATCGGATGTCTGAGCTACATCCGATTCTTCCCCGTCCTGCATGAAGTCTTGGTTGTTTTCGGAATTGCAATCGTCGGGCACGGATGCAGAAGCCAAACGGTCGACTGTACAGGCTGATTTCGAAGCATCATGATCATCATGCATGCTAGCTTCATCATCTGAGTCATTGTTGGGTTCAGGCATGGGTGCGTGTGTGTAGACGTGTCCGACGGCAAGCCCCCAATGGTATCGCATCATCATGTCGCGATCCACAAACCTCGGAAATAATTAGCTAACATTGATTCAATTGTGAACGTACATACCGATTGATGTAATATATTTTCCAGTCTTTGGAGTCACGAGCATTGCAAGTGTTTGCTACACCGTCAGGATGCAGTCTTCCATCAGCAAATGAAGGAATCAGGTGACAGCACCGCAGCACATCAGCGGGATCGACGAAACCAAATGCGTCATCCCGATCCATCGGCACAAAACTTGCCCGGTCAAGCGCGGTATGCTTCCAACCAGACCGTTGGTCTAGTAATTCGAACCAGCGTACCCAAAGAAAATCTTGTCTCCGTGATTGGTAGTCCGTGGTTCCAGGACCGACATATATCACATTTGCATGATATATGCCGAGAACGCGGGCATAGCAGAATGGATGCTTATCTGCTGCCTCTCTGTCAGCTAACAGCATTATATCCTGATGCTCCGTTCGGGGATTGATCGAGTCGGTCTCCCTCCGTAGATCATAAGTCGTAAAATTGATCCGGAATAGCGGGTGCCTGTAAATTCGATCGCCCTTAAGTACGACGTGACTGAGCAAAGTCAGAGCAGATTGATCTGGATATTCCATGGAATCGAGTCCAGATGGCTCCCGAGAATGCATATTTAAGACATGAGAAGGGCTTGCACCATGGGCTTGTGCATGTAGGCCACGGATGCGAGGCAATAGATGCGATTTCAACCTTTGAACAAAACTCTGAAGACAAGTTTTTGTCAATGTTCGGAATCTCGATATCATCTCGACATCAAAAGCGTGAGCACTTCTCACCTTTGCAGCAGGGTCACTCAAATTCTTCTGCATGAATCGAGTAATGTCTTCAGGCATATTCTGAGATTTTCCAATTACATAGCGGGCTTCTGGCATATTAGGAGTCGGATCCTCTCGCCATAGAGTTTCTCTTCTGGCACGGATACGACGGATGCGAGCTTGTCGACGCTCGATGGACGCAAGCTGTGAGGTGAACACTTTTTTACTCGTCCTTGTGAAGCGGCTTTTGCTTGTGCGGTGCTCGAGCTCTCCCTGTGAAGACGGAAGTCCTAATAAGTCCAATGACGATCAAGATATATACCAACGGAAAATGACATACGGCCTGCGTGGAAAAGGAATCCGTGGTTCCAAACGATTTGATTTGGGAAACGTAATCGCCGAGTGCGTGAAGTTTATATGTGCGCAGATTCAGCACTTTGGAACGGCGTCCGGTTGTTATGCCCGGAGCTGCTACTTTATTCTGAGAGTGAGTGAATGACCCGCCTTTCGAACGAGCTTGATGTCTCATACGAGACTCTGCTTCACGCCGAAGCTCTTTCGTGGAGAATACAGAGCATGTCTCATCAGTGAAATTGCGGAGTTTGTGACCCAGATCTCGCGTGACTTCTTCCAAGATGGAGAGTGTCTCATCCGTATGCATCCGCATTTTTGCAAGGCCGTGCCAATGGGCAAGGATAAATAGCATCTTGATGATTTGACCATTATATGGTTCAGGAAGGAGCCCCGTAAAGACGGGAATTGCACACTGTATGTGCGGTCAGGTAAGACAACAGTTGTGAGTCCAACAACAATACCACTCACCTGCAGAAGGTCCTCAAAATCGCGTGCGGCCATCTGTTTCAAGTCAGACATATTTCGCCGAAAGCGCCGTATTGTATCGCGACCAAAGGTGGGTACCTGTCGATAGCTGTTGTGATACTTGAGTCCCTCTCCTCTCTAGATCACGGATGAACGAGCGAAAATCTTACCGCTGGTCGAGGGTAGCAAGCAGGTTCCCTTTAATACTATCCAGTATTCTCAGCAGGTGGATGAATATTGCTTTCCACACCCCGAGCTCAAACTCGTGTAGTAGATCAACCACCAACATAAGAAAGAAATCAAATTGAAGGGCACAAAGCCTCGTGGAAAAGGCATTCTGCACAAGATGTCAGTACTCATCATGTACCACCATGCGACACACCAGCATACCTCTGTTGGTACCAACGATTCGTCCTTGAGAAGTCTCTCGACCTGCGCGGCATCCACCACGTACTGTCCTTCATAGATGAACTCTCGTGCGGCAGTAATTTTTTCTTGCCGCTCAGTTGTGTCCTTGCGCATAAACGATTGGCGCCGTAGCATATCTTTTTCTGTCGCTACTAACGGTATCTGGTCTTTGGTGACGAGACATCGCGGGCACGGACAATTGCCAAGGTTGCGTATGTTCGCAATGAGGACTCTACATCAGAATTTAGTTAACACTCGACTCCGAAGTGGCAACCTGAAATCAGGTCGCAAAATCATCTACTTACTTTTCAGGATAATCAGCTGAATACGTAAAGATCCGAGGAAATAAGCGTCTGGTACATCCGTCAGCACATAAAAGTACGAAACCATGTTGATAGGCCATGATAAAGTCGTCGTCAAGAAGCACTCGCCACTGGGAATGGAACAATTCCCTGTGACAATGTGTGTAGAAGGAACTATTGGGTGGGTAACTTCCCGAGTTCTCTAACACAAAATCTTTAAATTCATCAGGTAACTACAGCATATAGCAGTCAGTGATCTGCTGAGTTTTCAGTGGAATACACCTACTGCCTGAAAGTACGCCACATGGGAGCAAAGATTTGCAGATGGCTGACATCTTTCGTACTTCGAATCGTTCCCGAAGTAGACGTAAAGGGGCCACAACTTTGCATTGCCAAAGGTCGTGAGTTGCGTTGCGTCCGACCAAAACATAAGGGCAACCACCCGCCGAGGTAAGTTGCATCCTGGTTCCGGAGGAGATTCCTGCAGCGCTTCATGGGCCTCAAGAAATGCCGCGGAAGTAAATAGCTCCCCATAAACCCCGGTCTCTCTCTCCTTGTGGGCAGGGTGCCAGCGCAATGCGTAGGGTTCGAATCTAAAATTCTTGGAAAGGGAACGATCAAGGAGGCGTTCACGAATTATCGACAGGAGTGTACGGTAGAAGAAATTATCGATAACATAATCTTGTGGTCCAGGATTCCGAGCTCGTCGAGGGAAAGGAACGGAAATCGTTGCATGTCCTCTTATCCACCCTGCATCATGGTCCAACCAATCGTCTTCCGCATCGCTCTGAGGACGATTGTCAGACGCATCCAAGACTCCCAAGTGACGGTCTAGTCCCGTCCAATTCGTAGATCGGATATCGTCTGGCTGGAACTTTGTGCTCCCGATGATGGACACTAGTTCCCTGAAGCTAGACCGTGATTTTTGTGGCCCGTGGTTCCAATACCAGTCACCCAGGAGCAGGGAGCTCTCATTGGGATAAGGGTGGAAGGGATTGGAGAGGCTCGCCCCTTCACCATGCTGGAGAGTTGGCGGATCCTCATTTGAAGGATCTTCGGGATCGAGGAGCGGAACGGAGTCTTTGTCGTAGACGCGGAATAGGCCAAAGCTATTTGCTTGTGACTTGAATGTTGCTCGAGGGCACGCCCTTTGCGGTACTGGAGATGATGGGACTACGACAGTCGGTGACGCGGTCGTCTCGACTACAACACTTGGGGGAGGTAATGGCATAGGTGGTTCAGGCAGAACATCCCGGAATCGTTTTGGTAGCCGTCTATTTTCCCGGCGAACTCTTCGCACGGACAAAGGCAAATCGCCAATGTCCGCTTGTGGTAGATCCGAGCCAGCGGTGGTATCAGAGGGATGACCGAACTACAAAAATGGATGAAGACCTATGTCAGCCGCTCTTGCACTCGTGAAGCGTTCCAAGTGTGATACACTTACCTGGCCAGCCTCCTGGAGTTGGTGTGAACCGGAACTTGCTCTCTGGTTTGGATCTTTGAGCAAGGTTGGACCGTTCTCATGCAACTCGGAAGTAGACTGAGTTACTTCTTCATCTCCATCAACTTCAAATCGCCGAGGCCTCTTGTTCTGGAAAATTTCTTTGACAACAGCGAGAGCATCAGAAAGGCGCTTCTTGCCTCTCTGACAATTCCTGTTATGCTTCGTGAAGGCTGCGATATCTGAGAAAGAGCGTCCACATATGCACACTTGAGCAAATTCTCGTGACATAGTGATAGAGAAAAGAATAATTACCAATCTGAATCCATGTCTTCGTTACGTCACAGGACAGACAAGTTGTCCGACACTCCGAGTCGTTGGGACACAGCGTCGCACAGTCAGACATCGGACACCGCCGCTACGTCGTACGGACCAGTGGTCCAGTCGGACTGTAGAAACACCGAACCCGGGCCGTTCGAACCGTCTCATTCAGCCAAAGTGCTTCGGTGGTTCATTACATGAGTTCAGGGACATCGGACACCGCCGCTACGTCGTACGGACCAGTGGTTCAGTCGGACTGTAGAAACACCGAACCGTTCGACCGTCTCATTCAGCCAAAGTGCTTCTGTGGTTCATTACATGAGTTCAGGGACATAGGACACCGCCGCTACGTCGTACGGACCAGCTCCCGGACCTCCAGATATGCGAAGATATGCTCACCCGACGAAACAAATCATGTTGTTCTGTTCTATCCCTTTCCGCGACAGGACTTTACGATCCGGTGAGGCTATGCCTGATGAACTCAGAAGGTCAACCACTCGAATGGGGGAATTGGAAAAGGCGTACCAGTCGTCAATGTTCACTGAGCCGAACTGAAAACGGATAAATCGACCAACTACGTGTTGATGTAAATCACGTACAGGTTGAGCAAATACCTGCCACTGCTTGCATGAATGCCTCCGACTCGCTGGCTTTTCCGAGCCCGAGTCGTGGGGTTAGCCTGAGGTCGTGCTCTTCGAACCTTGCCCGAGAATGCCACAAATGTAGGACTAAGATTTGATATATAGAGTAAAAAAAGATATGAATCTAATTGATGATGATGTATGAGAGTACAATCTGGGAGCGTGAAAGGAGGAGGGTGTGGCGAAAGAGCGAAGCGCATCGAGCCTGCAGGTGTTAAGGGGAGCCGGGAAGCGAAAGGCTTGCAGATGGTGAGGGGAAGGCTGACACCAGGAAGAAACGCGAAGTGACGGTATCAGTGAGTTGAAGTCAACGGGAAGCGGAAGGCTTGCAGACAATGAGGGGAAGGCCTTCACGGTTAAAGTCGAAAGTGTGGACGAAGATGGGCTGCTTGTAGCTAGACAAGCCATTGACAATCTTCGAGCCCTGCTTCAAAAACTTGATCGTACAACAGTCTCGGGCAGGGGAGCCCTGGTATGGCTGCGGAAGTCTGTGTCGCCTTCATCCTTGTGCAATCCTACCCTAGACCTCCCAATCTCTGCTTCCGTGCGACCAATTTGGGCCCTTGCTTGTTCTTCGCGCTTTTCCAAAGCGCACTCCATTTTCTCTTGATATTTCCGACTAGCGTCAGCGTTACCGACGTGCTTCGTCCAACCGGGAGGGATGGAAGGAGGACCGAAGGCAGAGATGGGGCCTTCGACACCAGGAAGGAACGAGAGGTGACGGTATCAGTGAGTTGAAGCCAACGGAGAGGAAGGCCTTCACGGTTAAAGTCGAAAGTATAGACGAAGATGGGTTGCTTGCAGCTAGACAAGCCATCGACAATCTTCGAGCCCTCCTTCAAAACTTCATCGTACATGTCCTGCTGACCGCCAAAGAAACCACGCCAGTTGGCAAAGATGACGAGCAGGAGACCCTTGCAGTCGAAGTCGAAGATGGCCTGCGCCGTCTTGAACTCAAAATTACTTCCATAACCTTCTGCTCGAACGATGCAGGGTTGGCGACGACACCCGTAGGAATCCCGCTCAATCGCACGCGGCCAATGACGACAGTCTGCGCCCATCCAGATAGTGTTTCCTGGAAGGAACTTTTGTCGAAGAAGTTTGGTAGCCATTTCGACAATCTGTTCATCAACCTTGCCCTCGATGAACCAGCGCGGGTCGTGTGTACCTTGGGTGGAACATAGCAATCTTGCGATCCCAACGAATGGGCAGTGCATCTCGTTCGACTTCTGGGACGTAACAACCACTGTAGGATATGGGTGACTGGCCGCAGTGAGGTTTTGAAACACCATTCTTATACATGATTTGAGTGCCACTGAGCCGCAGGATGTATGAACTTCGCAACCGAGTACCTTACTGAGCGCAGGTACTCCAGTTAGGATGCCAGTGATAGGTTGTCCCCCGACTTGGACAGTACGTTGGCCCAAGCGGACAAGATAAGCGCCAATGCCTACAGAACGAGCGGTAGCCAGAGTGATGGTGAATATATCGTCGTATGCATGTGAGGTTTCGCCCGCAATAAGACCTGATCCCTTCAAACACTCGACACCACGACCATCCTGAGACCCGATGATGAATCTGTAGTCTTATAGCGAATGTCTCCACTCCCCATCGATCTCCGTCGTACGAATGGTGGAAGTGGCCTTTTTTGTAGCTTGAGATATTTATCCCTGGTCAAGTATAGATATCCGAAACCTTTCTCCGAGTGACCTTCGTCGTTCCGAGTGCATGAAAAGGGGTTCATGGCCTCCTCCACCAGACGAGTACAAGCACCAGAGTTGGCGGAGAGGTACACGCGAGGAAGACCTCGCGCGCGCACTCACTTCGTGACGAGGTGCAAGAACTGATCCTTGACGGGACCGAAACGACCAATCTTGTAGGTGCCATCGTTTGCGACGACCACCAACTTGCGATCATCAGGGCATTCAGGCGTTCTGCTATTCCGAGAGTGTTTTTTACCAGGGGTGCGCACCACTTCTGCGAGTTGATCATGCTCGTCGAGCATGAGCTCTTTTGCCTTGAGTAGCTACTTCGGGAGGACAAGAGACGAGTCAGATATTCGGGCCGTGATCTAGACTTGTTAAGAATAGTTCGGGGAAGTCGTAGACATAAGTGGTGCCGATGAGGTGAGCTTGATAGCGCTTGGGCTGTAAGGACTCTTTGGTCGGGTAAGGGCGTTTGATTGGCTGCAGATGAAGAGGTCCCTTCTCGCCGATCGACTTGAGGATCGGCATACCTTTGTCAGTGGTAATTTCCTGTTACCCGTGAAAATCGACGATTGACGATTGACAAACAATGCGGAGACATTCTCAACAATGCATCCAATGGGGGTAACGTCGCCTTCTTGATATTCCAGAACGATACGAATCTCTGAGCCAGTAACATGTAAACGCCAGAGTCGCTTGCCGTGACGGTCGATGAACCCCGCGATAGCCTCAAGCACGTCCTCATAAGAAAACTGGTGATTGTAGACAAACTTCATGAAGATATGGTTGACATCAGCATTGCTGTGCTGCGTGCAGACGATCTCTAGCGCATTCAGAATGCTTTGAGTCATGCTCACTGAGCCGAGTAAACGACCGGGACGGACCAGAGCACGGATTTGAAGAATAGGTTGTCGAGCCGCTTCTCTCTCTCTGGCAACGGCATGGTACATGTGAAATTGGTTGACCTCCACGAAGATCGGCTTGAGCTTGTAGTTGGAGAGACGAGTGAGCTCAAGCTGGAAGGCCAGTGCAAGCTCGATGTTACGAATAGCTTGTTCCTCGACCCAACTACCGTCAGAACTCCTAACATCGGGTATTGTCCATGGTCGCGGATGAGGATTGATACACGGCGAACACACCGTGCTTCACAAGAGTGGTGTTGTGGTCAATGGCGAATTTGAGGGCATGCTCGGCCCAGATACACCGTCGAGTATGTTGAAGATGCGCAAAGCCAGGTTCGCCATCGTCGAGGCCACCACCCTCCTCATAGTCGAGCGAGTACGCGCGGTAGGCACGGCGGACATGAACCTCGAATGCAGCTGTGAAAGAAGGTCAGACCGAAAAAGACAACCAACAAGGGAAAAGAACTAACAGAGAATGTCAATTTGATCTGTATGGGAAAAGAACATTGGAAGAACATGATAGACAATCGTAGCACGAATCGTTGAGCCCGCGCAAGATCTCAACCCAGGGGAAGGAATTCTACAGAACATGAAAAGGATGGAATAGCGGCACAAGGAGTGTCATACCTGTGAGTCGAGCCCTATTAATCATATACGCCGAACCACAGATACCTTGAGAATCACTTCCATCTGGACTGAACGGTCTTCATAAGAGGGCATCTGTCCGAGAATTGGCACTTCGCAAGCTTTCAGAGCGATAGCGGTCCATGACCTGGAACATGTGTTAGTTATACCAAGTGTAGAAAGAGAGAGAACGAACTTGGACTCAAGCCCAGCAAGATCGCTGAGAACCTGGTACAGCCGGCTCCCCCGGACTAGAAACGGGAAGACCACTTGATTTGATGTAGTCCAGTATCGAAAGCACAGGCTTCGACTCTGTGCGACTGAGCACGAGAGCAACCACCTTGTCGAGGCCGTCCTTGTTTTTCTCGGGCTTGGAACTCTAGCTCCGATGCTTCCTCCAAACAATTCCTTCGTCGACTCGTATGCGAAAAGAAGGCTGGCGATAGTATTCACTTCGTGACCCTTCAGACTGCATATAAAATTCTCGAGGACATCGAACAGCGGAACAAGCTGTGTTCGGAACATCGCTTGATCCTGGGGAAGAATTAAGTCCTGAACGTAGTGCTCCAGAACTTTCTTGATAACTCGCGTGCGTCACCCCTGGACCTTGGCACTGTCGATGGTTGACCGAATACCTTCCTCGAGTTTCAAGGGCATGCGACCAGACACAGTGGACAAGATCGAGCCGACTTCCGAGTATGGTAGTTCAGGGGTCGTGAAGGACTGCAATGAGATCCTTGAAAGACGAAGACATGATAGCTTAGTTGTCGTAACTGAGAATATCATCGAGCGTCCCCTTACAACATACGACACGCCGGTAGGTTCTGTTCCCGATAACACCAGGGATCCATTGATGGGAGGAGACTGTCAGATGGCTTGGCGTGCTTGACTCGAGCGGGATCATCAAGGGTCAAGGAGCCAAGATACCATCTTCGGCGTACATTTCCATGACCTGGGCGTGGTAAACGACACCGCTTGCTCTGGAGAATCAGGCTTACCTCTATCTCTGTGTCCTGCTCACCAGGGTCGATTTGGATTTGGTCGCCACTGTCAACCAATAATCGGATGAGCTAGCCAGGGCTGGGACTCCTTAGTTGTGTTGGGTCGTTTTCTTGCGCGAACAGACGTGTCTCGGAGTCAACCACGAGTCGCAAACTCCAACCTCTTTGGAGCGTCAGGGAGAGGAACGTCGTGTTAGGGCTCGTCCAGCGGCCCTCCGTTTCGTTCATTTACTAGTCCGTTCCGTTTTGGTTTGAGAAGACATAGCTTGTGAGCTGACGGCGGGGATTCTACGACAGATTCAGAAAGTGAAGAATGCAATAAATGAGCATACAGACAAACCGACAGTCTGTGCATTGCGAGGGGAGAATCGTGGACGAGGATGAATCCATGCTCGTGGCGAGGGGCGGAGCGTACGGTCAGACGCTCGGCGGCAGCGTTTGGGTCGTGAGCAAAGAATTTGAGCTGACGGGGCTGACGGGGGGCGGTAAAAGGAGGAAGGTATAGAAACTAGATGTTTGCGTTCATGGGTATCTTCCCGCATTCCAATCGCTTTCGCGTCCTAGTATGAGAAGCTTGTATCAGCAACCAAATACTGTGAACATTTGACTTACTCCTCGGGACATAATGTATGCGAGAACGTGATGTTTCCTCCCAACCAATTACGTGGTCGATTGGCAGATCGAGTCTTGTGAGGATCCGGCGCCGCATGTTGCCTGATGTAGGTCCGTAACTTGGTCGCATTGATGGATCTCGTCCCGTGAGTCACTGATCCCGTTCATCTATTATTCAGCATTTTGTACGTGCGCATATATGCGCCGAAGCCTTGAGGAAGCACACCTTTTGCATAACACTTGCCAACTCGGCAGCACGCTTGAGGTTTCTTCTTTCTTGGTATTTCCGTATTCATCCGTGGAGGAATAGACCTCCTCGTCTGAAGAGGCGGGCCCGGGAATATTTGCACGGTAACGTGGACATGGTGAGGGAAAGAGATGAGTGTAAGCCATATCAAGTAACATTAGGTATTACGGTTACCAGTCTAACTCCGAGTCACATGATGCGGCAAGTCCACGGCGGAAACATGATCCACCTCAACTATACATTGATTGTTTCATAGGTGCGTCTTTGCCTTTCACGAAACTCGAGTCTGAATGTATTTTAATCTATGATACCTGTAGTAATCCAAGCTCGGAGAACCCAATGAACATGACGAGGACGATCGTATTTACGGTAACTTTAACTTAACACAAAAATTGAAAAAAAAAAGAATGAGGGCCAGAGTTGCAGGTTGGGCTGTCTCGCCGGGCGAATATTCGACAATGTTACCTCGGTTGACATTATATGATCATGTACAATGGTTCGATAAACTACAGTATAGTATGTGTACGGGATTAAGAATTACGATCTTTCAATTTTTGTGATTTGAAACTTGGTCACGGCGGTGCAACTTTAATTCGAGTTGTGCAAAATAATATACAGCCAGCCATTGGCACGTACAAGATACACATCAAAAAACGTTCAGCCCGTCTGCAATACACCCTCATCATCGTCCCATTCCTCGATGATCTTAGCCACTCAGATAATCATAGAATCGTTCGATGAACGAGGTTATGGTCGATTTGCCGGAACCCGAAGCACCAACGAGGGCCGCAATTAGGCATGCCTGTGCGAGAAGGACAGTGAAACTTGACGTCTTCCAGGGTGATCTCACCTACGACTTTCTCTGGTTTTGAGACCACCGGAATCGGCGGAATCGATGTCAAAAATGCGCTCGACAGTTGCCGCTTGGCCATGTGTGACGGCTATAGGACAAATTGAGCGACAACGGAAAGTAAGATGCCAACCTTGCATCTCGGTGCCAACAACACCGGGGAGAAAGAGCCGATCGAAATTGTTAGGAAAACATTGATGATTTTGTCGGCGTTTGCTGTCAAGCAAATGAGCAAATTCATGTTGGTTATCCTAAGTCTCACAGCTCACCATGTGCCTCGTGGATCAGCGTGGTGCCAGACTAGAAAGCTGGAAGGTTTTCAGTGGTAAAAAATGCATAAACGAAGAAGATGACGCACCCAATACATAGGTAGAGTATGTGATACTAGCCTATTTGCAACACTCCGAGTATGCAAACAACTATCTCCAAGTCCCCCCCATCCCCTTTCATCGATCAAGCAGCCACAAGGCCAAGCTTCCCGCGCTTTGAACCGCTTTGAACCCGAAGTGATCTTCAGCGCTAAAGTTGTGGATCGGGTTGTACATCGTGTGAATTTGCTTTCGCGCGTTGATTTCGCCGATGACGAACCTCACCTCCTCGTCTTCAGGATCCAGAACCTTGTCCAGATCCGCGTCCAACAGGATTGGGCCGTGCGGGTCCGTCAGTTCACCGGGAACCCTGATAGCAGCATATCGTCAGCACTAGTCATTATGGAATGTAGAAAGGGATGTACCTGGCAATGACGCGCTCGTACATCTCAGGATCAGTGGGAGCAAACAACTTGTAGCGATAGAAGTTCATCGTTTTCTGCGGACCCAGACATAATTTAGCGATTGGTTAACACATCGTGTGTGATAAACAGTCAGCTCACGTCTAGCTCGTCATCCGTCAAAGTCTTTCCAACATCAGCGGTACCTTGGATGGCTGGAGGACATACCATGTCAATGGAAAGCGCACAACAGAAAGTGGAATCATACTTACCGCCGTCGTCGTCAATCCCAGGATATACCCGTGACGCTGTCTAACGTCGCCATCATCACTGCGTGGAGTGTGTGAGGGAAAAAGGGACACCGCCATCGTCGCCGCGTAGTCGAGTTGTCGTCATCATTGCAGGTGAGGGGGTAGGCGTGTGTTGTTGCATCGTCAGCGACATCATTGCGGGTGAGGGGATGTCCGTGCGCACCATTGGCAACCGTCGTTGCAGGCTTGGAGGGTGCATGTGCACGCGTCCGAGCCATTGTGTCGGCGGGGGACATGCGTGCCGCCGCAGCGTGCGTGCCATCATCGCCGTGTTACGCTTACCATTGCGTTGCCGTTGCATAGCTGTCATTGGCCCACATCTAATTTTTACCGACTCCGCTTCAGTCCGAGTTGATTGGAACTGCATGACTGTGCAGGAGGGTCGAGGCGGGACTCCGGGCGACGGCGCAGTGATTACGCGTGCAAGGATAATCGGCGCGAGTGACCCGGAGCGAGGATGAGAGAGGGCGGCGGTGAGGGACTCCGACCATGACGTGTACATGTATGGAGTGAGGGTGGTTACGAGTTGGGTGGACTCGTAAGACTCGGAGAGCGGCGGACAGGCCCGCAGTGCTGGTTCGCCTTCCGGATTGGGACCCTTTGCATGACCAATCTGCCATTGACCTCACCACCGTGACGAAAGGACATTAAATAGTCCTCACACACTGTTAATCATCGAATGTCAACATCTTATTCGCTTCCGGAAAGCTTTTATACGATAACATAGCATCTATGGAATGATTGAAAAAAATAAAAGTCAACGGACGAGCGTCGATATTTCAATCTTGAACCCGAATGAAGATATAAGATTAACAACTGATCGGTGACTTTGGAAAAAGCATGCGACCGTCGTGCCCTGATGCGTGTAGAGCCTCGATAATACACCCGGTTTCCGAAGCTGTGAGGACGGGAGCCCATATTCCGCAATATCAAAATCCAACAGCGCCAGCAAGTGACACACGAAATCGGAATGTGAACCATACAACAAGAAATCGCACGCCTGGTCTATTCATGCTCAAGTCTGACGCGGATCTTGGCTTGGCGTCTGCGTCTTTCCACGATGAGGTAGCTCACTGTCGACCGTCATCAATAAGTCAAAGTCAATCAATCTACCCCGGGAGACAGACTCACCAATGATTTTCTCGAGAGCAGCAGCCGCTTCTGGTTTGACTTCGAGCCATGCACGGCTAGCCATCCGGAAGATAAAGTGGCGTTTGAACGGATGGTATCCAGCCATCGGGACCTTTTCCTCGTCGTCCGCCTTCACAAGCTAGAGCTCGAAAATTCAGCGTTTAATGTCGCAGCGAGCAGGCGCAATGCACACCTGTAGATGACGCTTGTGCGTCTTCCAGCGGTACATCGAGCCATGCTCGTCAGTGGTAGATACGCCACCCCTATCACGATGTAAGATCTTGTGCTCCACACAAGGGACCAGACATTGTACGCACACATTGACTCCCTCGCCCTTGACTAAGTCCGAAGCCCGTATCCATTCGCCCTCTGCATCAGGTGTTGAATCGAACCTTGACTTCCTTCTTCGGGAGAGACTCGATTTCGGCGACGCAAGTCACCATACGGTTCTCGTAGTCATATTTATTTATTTTCGTGAGATGAGGGTGCCAGAATCGGGTCACGATCTCATAGTAGAACTTGTTGTTGTCTACGGCGAAGGTTGTGTTGCGCACGCTGTTGGTGGCAAAGACGAGTTTGTAAGGTTGTCATTGTCCGCAGAAGAACGAATCTGCGTACTCACCCGTCATCTGTTCTTTGTCAACGTTTGCGTTCACGGCGCCTCCGTCTGCACGCGTGTTCTGAGAGTTGTCTGTGAACGCTTTCGACTGAGTCGAAGTTGAACGTTGAGCATTGAACGCGGAGGCCAAATGACTTGAAGTAAGTAAATAAAACGGTGGCGAACGTCGGTACACTTACATACTGTCCCACGCGTATGCTTGTCTATCCGTACTTGGTGTAGTAAATGGTAGCTTGCTGAACCACATTTTTGCTAGCCAATCAGACTTTCGCGTTGTCTTTAATTCTCACGCGAGCTGGCCAATCAGAAGCTATTTTACACAATAAAAGAAGAATTGAACATGAACACGCCGTATCATACTATCATACTATCGATACCAGTGCTGCGACATCGGACAGCTTGAGTATGCACGTCGTAAAGACTGCTTATGGTCTTCTGGGGGTCGAAGGGTACATATGGTGAAAATGATTTCCTCCGTGAGTGTGCCACTCACGGCGACATGCTTAAGAGGAAGCCCATGGGAAAAATACGAACTGCATATATTTTTGATCACGACTGCACCAGTGATTCCGATGCAAGGACGGATGGAAGACATGGAAAGAGCGACTCTCCGGGAGCGAACATAAGCAAGGATAAACCCAGTAAGGAAAGCGGCGATAAAGTTCATGACGAGCGTGACCCTCTCGGGCATGCCTTGCTGTACGAGATCCATCAAGTACGTGGTAAGAGTGGAAGAGGTGGGGAGAAGGTGGGCGTATGGGTGTCCGTCTGAAAGTGAGTTGCGACCCACCCACGGCGACTGTATCGAAGTAGGCGATGTCTCGGTTTGGTATGTCTTGTAGGTATTTTTCCGATTTTTTTCGTGAATGTGTTTCGCGTTTACTTCGTCGGTGTAGAACCCAACTGACCTTGTAAGTGTATTACGAGCATTTCAAGTCCTGGAAGAATATAAGTGGGAGAGTACAAAAGAGCGAGGAGAAATACGAACTGCATGTATTTTGCTCACGACTGCACCAGTGGTTCACGGATAGAAGACATGGAACGAACGACTCTCCAGAAGCGAACATAAGCAAAGATAAAACCAGTAAGGAAAGCGGCGATAAAGTTCATGACGAGCGTGAGACCCTCTCGGGCATGCCTTGCTGTACGAGATCCATCAAGTACGTGGTAAGAGTGGAAGAGGTGGGGAGAAGGTGGGCGTATGGGTGTCCGTCTGAATGTGAGTTGCGACCCACCCACGGCGACTGTATCGAAGTAGGCGATGTCTTGGTTTGGTATGTCTTGTAGGCATTTTTCCGATTTTTTCGTGAATGCGTTTCGCGTTTACTTCGTCGGTGTAGAACCCAACTGACCTTGTAAGTGTATTACGAGCATTTCAAGTCCTGGAAGAATATAAGTGGGAGAGTACAGAAGAGCGAGGAGAAATACGAACTGCATGTATTTTGCTCACGACTGCACCAGTGGTTCACGGATAGAAGACATGGAACGAACGACTCTCCAGAAGCGAACATAAGCAAAGATAAAACCAGTAAGGAAAGCGGCGATAAAGTTCATGACGAGCGTGACGACCTTCTCGGGCATGCCTTGCTGTACGAGATCCATCAAGTACGTGGTAAGAGTGGAAGAGGAGAGGAGAAGGTGGGCGTACGGGTGTCCGTCTGAATGTGAGTTGCGACCCACCCACGGCGATTGTATCGAAGTAGGCGATGTCTTATGTCTTGAAGGTATTTTTCGTGAATGCGTTTCGCGTTTACTTTGTCGGTGTAGAACCCAACTGACCTTGTAAGTGTGTTAAGCCCATGGGAAAGATACGAACTGCATGTATTTTTGTTCACGACTGGACCAGTGGTTCACGGATAGAAGACGTGGAAAGAACGACTCTCCAGGAGCGAACATAAGCAAAGATAAAACCAGTAAGGAAAGCGGCGATAACGTTCATGACGAGCGTGACGACCTTCTCGGGCATGCCTTGCTGTACGAGATCCATCAGGTACGTGGTAAGAGTGGAAGAGGATAGGAGAAGGTGGGCGTACGGGTGTCCGTCTGAATGTGAGTTGCGACCCACCCACGGCGACTGTATCGAAGTAGGCGATGTCTCGGCTTACTAGTATGTCTTGAAGGTATTTTTCGTGATGCGTTTCGCGTTTACTTCGTCGGTGTAGAACCCAACTGACCTTGTACGTGCATTACGTGCATTCCAAGTCCTGGATCTAGAATATAAGTGGGAGAGTACAGAAGAGCGAGGAGAAATACGAACTGCATGTATTTTTGTTCACGACTGCACCAGTGGTTCACGGATAAAAGAGACGGAAAGAACGACTCTCCAGGAGCGAACATAAGCAAGGATAAAACCAGTAAGGAAAGCGACGATAAAATTCATGACGAGCGTGACCCTCTCGGGCATGCCTTGCTGTACGAGATCCATCAAGTACATGGTAAGAGTGGGAGAGGAGAGGAGAAGGTGGGCGTACGGGTGTCCGTCTGAATGTGAGTTGCGACCTCACACACGGCGACTGTATCGAAGTAGGCGATGTCTTGGCTTAGTATGGCTTGAAGGTATTTTTCGTGAGAATGCGTTTCGCGTTTACTTCGTCGGTGTAGAACCCAACTGACCTTGTACGTGCATTACGAGCATTCCAAGTCCTGGATCTAGAATATAAGTGGGAGAGTACAGAAGAGCGAGGAGAAATACGGACTGCATGTATTTTTGTACACGACTGCACCAGTGGTTCACGGATAGAAGATATGGAAAGAACGACTCTCCAGGAGCGAACATAAGCAAGGATAAAACCAGTAAGGAAAGTGGCGATAAAGTTCATGACGAGCGTGACGACCCTCTCGAGCATGCCTTGCTGTACGAGATCCATCAAGTACGTGGTAAGAGTAGGGGAGAAAGTGGGCGTACGGGTGTCCGTCTGAATGTGAGTTGCGACCTCACCCACGGCGACTGTGTCGAAGTAGGCGATGTTTTGGCTTAGTATGGCTTGAAGGTATCTTTTCGTGAATGCGTTTCGCGTTTACTTCGTCGGTGTAGAACCCAACCGACCATTTAAGTGTATTACGAGCATCCCAAGTCCTGGAAGAATATAAGTGGGAGAGTATAGAAGAGCGAGGAGGTACTCATACAAACGAAGTATGAAATACTAGTACTGAGGCGACAGTGGAGAAGCGTGCACCGTAGAAGAGAAAGTTGTGGACGATTCTGGGTGCATAGATGTCCTACACAAGAGGCGAGGGTGCCAACCGGATGTAGTCTCCCGTAGAATCATCGAGCACCTCCAAAATCTTGCCAATGAAAGCAGACTAAACCGGATGCGGCCTTGATGATTCGGCACATTCCAGAGCAGACGGGAACGGTAATACGTGTTTCCGATGGTCGTTCTTTCTTCTTCGATGGTGATTGTCGGTGCTGCGAAGAATCTTAGCCCTAGTCCATTGGAGGGACATTCACTATGGAAACGGCAACAAAATGCACTTGCATTTCTCAACGACCCAAACTTGAACTCGGTGTGCATTCTTCTTTGGGCATGACGTTCCGGTTGTAGGTCAATACTTGACAGGGCCATGAGGGTGGTTCGCCAGCTGGAGAGACTTGGTTGCGATCTGAGTTAGCTCAGCCTGGTCGGGAGGAAGACGGAGTGAATTAGCCGGCGAAGAAGGGGAGGATATCGAAGAGCTGTGGCTCACAAACTTGAGACAACGAAGCGTGTATCCCTGACCAGGGTTTGCAGAGGGGGACAGCGATAGCGTGGTCGACCGC
This sequence comes from Leccinum uliginosum, assembly GCA_038091455.1. Taxonomy (NCBI): domain Eukaryota; kingdom Fungi; phylum Basidiomycota; class Agaricomycetes; order Boletales; family Boletaceae; genus Leccinum; species Leccinum uliginosum. Next base: position 24,182 of record JBBPOM010000418.1, read on the forward strand.
AGAAGACCTAAAGGAGCGGACTGGGGGACCAAAGGTGATTTCGGAATGGTCAAGGACGGTCTGGGAGGGCCGTTGAGGTGTGATTGACGTGGCGTCGCGAAGAGGACACGCAGACCCGATAGCCACGATCGGATACGCCGAGTACTGCGCAGTCTCCACGGAGTATATTGATACGACGGTAAGCCAAACGGAAAATGGCTGGGTACATGTAAGTATATACAGTTTTGTTCCTATTCCTACAACGCTCATTCTCGATAGTACAACTTGAAAGAACCTGACGTGGAGGATACGACATCAAAACATGCCAGAGTTTGAAAGGATGTTCAACAAGTTGAGGCGCGTCGCCTCTTGCATGTTGTTTGGAACGTCGACTTGTGAGCAAGCAACAACGTCACGAAAAACCAACTTGTTTGCTTCGTAGATGCGCTCCAGCTGTTTCATCCTGCGGTTAGAGATGAGAGAAATCGGTCGACCACCAACATAGCACGTCTGCAGTACAAGAATGACCTGCAATAAATATATGTTTAAGCCTCGGAAAGCGGCAAACCAAATCGACTCACCATCGATAACACAAGATTTGTCGTGTGGGTAGAAGAGTTTTTAAGCAGGCGAAACTCGAGGACGCCATCGTTGTTGCGAACCCGATCGTATATCCCGAATAACGTAATAGGCGAAGGTACGTTGGGACCTTCATCAATCAAAGGTCCGATGTTACAAAGCGCAAGTGCCATCGCGTATTGCGCCTTCGGGCCGGTGAATAAAACGGCCTAGAAAAAAATGTGTTGAGCATTGATACGAAAGTAGTTTGAAGGACATACTGTTGTGTTCGGGGATACGCTAAAGTCATGAAACAAATTGTAGGTATGGATACCATGGTGGGTGGCAAGAGAGCAAAATTTGCGTGCTTCACGAGTCGATTTGCCAGCGGCATCCTTGGGGCAGATGATCGCCGCAACGTTTATGGCAGCTTCCAGCCAACCAGCGTATGCGACACGGGGTACGTCCTCTGAGATCTGGCATTGGCTTTAGAATAAATTCAGTGCGGAAAGATGGTCACGCACCATGTCAGTGAGTACACGCATGAATGCAGGAACGTCAATGCAGGTTCGCACGGATAAGCCCTCTATCTCGATCACCTCTGGTATATGGTATATGCATTAGCATGCTCAGAAGAGTCTGAAACGAAGGCTTACGATCTTCAAGAGAGACTTGACCTTCGCGGATCATCTCTTCGTATTCCGATTGAATGAAAGCTACATTGTCCTCCAGTCGTCGTTGACGAAAAGCCTTCAGAGACTCCGTCCCAATGCGATGAATATAGTTCAGCGTGACCCGGTTACAAAATTCAACCCAGCCAGTCATCCCGGATTCTTTGAACACGATGGCGAGCGGGGCTACAATGATTGTAGTTAGTGTACTGGAACAGTAGAAGACTACGATAAAGCGACTTACTGGGATGGGCATCTGCGAACCGCATAGCACTCTTGTTCACGTCTGCCTGCGAATTAACACTGCTATTGTTGACTGTCGACGCGGGCGCAGAATCGTCGGATACAGAAGCACTCTCGTTTGTAGAAGGTCCTTCAAGCGTGTCCAAAACTGAGGGAAAGTTCCCGACAAGTTCACTGAAAAATTCCGACATGATGGTGGCATTCATTGGCGTATGATGCATGAAAAAGAAAGGACCAGGTGCATCTTGGTCGCAAACGTCCATCTTGGATGGGTCAACTTGAGAGGGGTCGGGGAACTCCATGGCCTGGGGGACGGAACTGGTCAAGTGGTTCATTCGCTGTATCTTTATACTGTACCAAGATTCAGAGAAGATTCTCCACTAGTAGTTTCCTGATAAGATATTATCTAATTCAGTGTGAGGTTCATCGGCTCGAACATGGAACGAACACTGAGTCGGCTGACCCAGTCACTCGGTCGACTGACTCAGTCACTCAGTCGCCTGACACATTGTTCGACAGGGTGGACGCCGTGTCTCTATGGGCCCGGGAATCAGCAGATTAATCTGAAAGGAGAAATCGGTCGAGAAGCATGATATCCGCCGTGCAAAAGTGACAGACTCACTGGCACAATCGTGGATGGCACAACCAAATTTTACGGGATAAGTGGTACGAAATAGGATACAGTGACGTAGTTTATCCAACACGATGCCTCACCTTTGCGCCGCACCTTGCTTGTCCCATTGTTTGTGTCCCAGTATCAGTTTCATACCGCCAGGCTTCTCTGACCAACTCACCTGCCTTGTCTATCGAGGGCGGTGATTGCTGACGGAAGCCCGAAATTCCAATATCCCTTTTTCGTCCACCTTGCTCGTCTCATTGGCCTCGGCTAATCTGGTTCGCACATGCAGATCGGAAGCCTTCCATCCTACCGTAGTATGGGGAAACACCATTCCGGATCTGGGATCAGACCGCCCCTGGCACGTAAAATGCCGCCATCAGGACTCGTACGCGAACTGCCTCGAAGACTGACTCACTGGGCTGTTAACGAAACGGTGAACCTAAGTTAGCCGTCATGCAGCTTCGATCAATAGACGAAGCGAAGGTAGCCCAGGACCCCAACCACCTGGATCAGATAATCAGCCAACCGTCATGCCTACGTGTTGAGTAACATACTGTAGAGACGAGGGTGCGGCGTTCAAGTTGCCGGCATCAGAAGTTACTATCCAATGCGGATGCGCGTGCGAATGCACCTACATAGGTTAAAGCGGAGGGCAAGCAATCTGTCTCGCGACCAGTAGTATCGGGACGTAATGTACTGTACCCGCTGTACCCGCTTATTTAGTCCTTCGGTCGTTACCGAACCCCTTTACCAAAACCCTCCTCCACTTGAAGTTCGTGGGAGTCGGGGATTATCGATTATCGATTAACTAAGGCCAAATTGTAATTGTTTGACCGCACTAGATTTGCAAATTTGTTGAACCCCGCAACTGGAAGACCGTCGACCAGCTGATATCTGAGTCCTGGTTGTAAGGGGCGAGTATTGGTCCCTGGCTCGCAGTGTCCCCGAACTTATTCAAATGCCTCTTCCGTGTCCAATGCTTCGTCCCTTCTGCCGGGCCCAACGCCAGAAGTACTTCCCCGACCTCCACACTCTGACCGTCCCTGCGACACCAATCGGCCACCGAAGGTGTGTACTTGCCACGACACCTCAACGGCCCTCCCAGACCGTCCTTGACCATTCCGAAATCACCTTTGGTCCCCCAGTCCGCTCCTTTAGGTCTTCTGCGGTCGACCACGCTATCGCTGTCCCCCTCTGCAAACCCTGGT